>WEZZ01014884.1:679-77746 GCA_013400585.1 Chloropsis cyanopogon
CTTGAAGGGAGCAGGTACAGTCACTTTGTGGGCGCAGACCTTGAGCATCTCCTGGAGGGCTGGTTTCGGTTCCAGGGGAAGTGACATGATGGCTGTTTGGCAGTCCTCATTGGTATTGGTGCAGGCGAGGTCTTGGAGAACTGCTTCTCTTGCTGCGGGTTCACTGACTTGAGTCTCGACTGCATGTCGGAGCCGCTCGATGAATGCGAGGTAGGTTTCGGTCTTCCCCTGGCGTACCTGTGTGTATGGTTCCCGAGGGGACTGAGTCCGCATGTTGAAAAGGGCTTTGTGAGCTTCTGCTACAATTTTTGGGAGAAGTGTGGAAGAGAGCTTCTCTGCCTGTACTTGTCCGGATTCATATTGTCCTTCACCAGATAGAAGGTCTGCGGAGATGCGGCGGGAGGGATCTTTGTTCCATTCCTGAAAGAGCAGTGGGTAGAATAAACTGGGGATGGAACTCCCACAACCTGGCCAGGATTTTGGGAGTGGAGGGACCCAAATCTCAGCGAGTCCCGGTTCGCTAGATCTGGGGGGGGAGAAGGGGTGTGGGAAGCAGACCTAGGAGACCCAGGGTGGGGAGGGGTACGGAGAGAGATATGATATAGCTCGGCTAAAGATGGTNGAGAGATCTGATATAGCTCGGCTAAAGATGGTTCTGGGCTCAGAACGAGCATTTGGACGCACTGCCGTATCCGAATTGAAAGGGTGGCAAGCTGAGCGGTGGTTTTGTCACTGGTGCGCGCGTCTTGCAACCACTTCTTGGTGGCGGATAGCCAAAAGTGCTGGTTGCTTAGGAGAGCGAAATCAGTTTCGGTTTCGAGAAAATCGCGAGAAAGGTGGGCTATGAGCTGCCTGAGGTCTCTCTCTGAGAAAATAACACCAAAACACTTTAAAATACCAGAAATAAGGGTAAAAAAACTTCTCTGAGCTGCCAACTGCTTATCGCCCATTGTGTAAGATTTTACTTGGCGGTTTTAAACTGCAAAAGAGTTCCAATCAGACACGCAACCCTCCCCCCCCCCTTGGAACTCGGGACCAATGGGATTTCCTCTCAACCACGTGGGGTGACTGGGAAGGGATCCTTAGGGGGTTTCTTTCGATAGGGCAGCGAACGGAGGGGCCCCGATAAGGCGGCGGGAGCGAATGCTCGCTCGCCCTGGGTCAAAGTGGGCTAATTTTAATAGCGCCGCTTTGCGCGAACAGCGAAGCCCTGGCACTAATCACCGTATGAGACCACCACTCACACTTCGAAGAGGCACAGAGCTGAGACCAGAGCTCCGCCAGTTTGGAACCGCTGTCGGTGCAGCGCCGGTGCCTCGTGGAGGAGCGTGAGTGGCTGTTTTTCTTCGCAGTCCTCTTTGGCTTGAGAGAGACGCCTGGTGCTGACTGACGGCGCTACCTCTCTCACCTTTGCGGGCACTGTCCTAAGACCTGCCAGCGAGGGCTGCTGCATTTCTCAGATCTGCTAAAGCAATCCACGCCGCGTGAAGTGCGCAGACCGTCCGTGTAGCGCGCTGGAACTTGCGCTGCATGTTGGGCGACCAGCTGTGGAAATGCGCCCCCCGAGGTCTGGCTAGCTGGGGTGGGGGGCACTGGGCTGCCACAGAACTACCTGTTCCCTCCTAGACCGAGGGCAAGGAGGTACCAGGTTTGGGTCCAGGTGCGCGCTATAGAGTTTGTTTCCACAGAGAGCCAAAGAGCGAGAAGGACTCCGGGAGAGAGATCTTTATTCTTCGATGGTACAAGGCGGAGTGCCGAATCTGGCTGGGACTCAGGATCAAGTATCTCCGGAGTGGGGCGACACTCTGACCAATGGCGGGGCCCCGGTTGTTACATGACAGGGGAGATACCTCACCAGAGTCCCCGGAGGATGGGACTTTCCCTGGGAGAGCGAATCAGGGTGGATGCTTGGGTGTCCTTTCTAGAAAGGGGTTTTACTATGGGCGGGGGGAGGCGTGGGAATTTTTCCATGATTGGACCGGCAGGGAAGGAGGCAGGGGTCTGGGAAAGCCCACCCAGGGGGAGGTGGGGGGGAGAAAATGGGGACGAACCAAGTACAAATTAATACAATAATTAAAACATAGATAACGAACTCCCACAAGTTGGGCCGTGTTTGAGTTCGGGAGGAGTTAACTGCATTCCAAAGCCACCTGTGAGCATTGGGGTTGTTGGGGGGTTTCGCTTATATTATGGTTTGAATAAAGGAATTGCAATTGTTTTAGAGTCTCTATGCTGTAACACATTCCTCAGTTACTGAAAGAAAAAGACAAGGTTGGAAAGCAGTTGACTTCACGTAGCATGTGGTCTTTCTTCACACCTTTTTTGCAGTTTAAGATTCCTACCCATGCAGGGTTTTGTCTGCATCTTCACCATCACAGTGTGAGTGGAAATCTCAGGGATTTGTTACTGAGTTCCTGGGATGAGATTTTTGCTTTTTTAATTTGTGTTAAGCTACTTTTTTCTAGTCTGAAAAATCAATAAATCTTGTATTCGTTTCATTAAACACAGTTTTTACTTATATATTGATAAGAGATATCAGCACAAACTACATTGAGGAAATAACCATTGAGTTACATAGATTTTCTGTTGGAGAGTTTGCTGTTCAGTGCACTTTTTTTAAAAACTTAAATATGTTTTAAAATTTCAGTCTGTAGAAAGTATTAGTCCATGAATCAAAATAGAGCCTAAAAGTTGCAATGTGAAATTGGAGGATGTTTGTGTAAACAGTGTGTACTTCTCAACTGACAGAATTTAATAGCATCTGTTACACCTTTTCTGCTCTCTTAGCTGCACCTGGCATTCTGTAGGGTTAGGCCTTTATCAGACAATAAAAAATAGTTTTCCACTTTTCTCATATTCTCACAACTTGCCCTCCCTCTTGTCCCCTATGATGACCTCAGCTGTAAGTAGTAAAGAGAAAGGATAGTCATTCTTGATGCAAGGTGGGGTCCTGACAGATGGCACTGGTTTGCAGTATAAATGGGGTTAATGCTGAATTGAAATATTTGGCCTGAAGATTAATTGGCTTATAGGTTTTTCGTTGTTTTCTTGTAGGAAATGCAGCTGTCCTAAGCTGTTCCTGTGCTAGGAGCTGCCCTTCTGATTTCAGCTGAAGTACTTCCATAATCAGAAAGCTGTAAAGGTGTAAGGTCTAAGGTTTCTGGTTCCCATCTTAGTTGAGGTCGTTAAACTGTTTTGTCAATGTGCAGGCAATACATCTTCTTATTGCTCTTGGGTTGAGTGGGATATGTAGGGATCAAGAACAAGTATATTATATCAAATCTAACTATGAGTGTAAATAAAACAACTTAAGTATTAAGCTTGTCAGCACCCATAAGACAAGGAAGTAGTAGCCCACACTGATACAATTTGTTCTTGGTAAACACACTTGACTTCCTTTTAAGTAGAAGAATAGGACTTTGTTACAGGAGAAACAGTGGCAGTCATTTTAGTAAAGCTTTTAATATCCCAAAAAAGATTCCCCAGAACCAGCAATAGAAATACTCATGAACTAACAACATCTAGGTACAGTTTTTACCTGAAGAGCAAAAACTGCTCTGGCACATCTTTACCATTTTTTTACCCATCTAGCAAGTCAATAGAGCAGTAGAACAGATGAGTTGTGATTGTGGCTGAAAAAACTGTCCGGAAACGAAGCCTGAAGGTGGTAGAGTGTTTGGCTGGGGAGAGAATGCCCAAAATGGATTCTGAAAACTGAACAGTCCATGTGTTCTTCCCTCTGTCTGTACTGGCTCAAACAAAAAGTTAAAAAGTCATATTTTGGCAAGATGCAAGGTAGGGGTTGGGAACTTCCTTGCAGTAAGATAACTGCAAGGATGGCGTGCCTGGGAGGGTGCTGGCTCAAGGCTAGATAAAAACCTGTCAGTAAAGACATCCCTTCTAACTGAAGTTTGGTGGTAGGAATCAGACTATATACTGCCTTCTAGGGAAATCACTAGTACAGCAGAAAGCAAAAGCTTAGGAGTCTTTTTTTATTTGTTTATAGGTAACTTCTGTAATTATTTATACTATATGGAGTGAGATGACTAGGAAAAGGGAATTGAAACAGTCCACAACTTAGTCTCTGTCTTGAAAAGAAACCGTGTAGGAACCTGCTCAGCTTTAAACAAATCCCTGAAGTAAATTAATGTTTTGAAGTGGTCTCTGCTTAAAAACAGGAGATCACAAAATAATTCTGTCAAAATATTCTGCTATTGCTTTTGTGGGTTTCTTCCCCTGTTTTACAAGAACAAAACTATTAACAGATAAAAGGATTCCTTGAACTATTTTTCTATTTTTTATTCCTGCAAGAAGAACATTAGTCATATACCCTGAATGGTCTTTGTTTCTCTCTTAGGCTTAATATTAGCAGTATGTTGTCCCTTATTGAAAATTTAGTCCAATGAAAGGTATATAATATTTGAGTTTATCAAATATCCTAGTTTTGACATGCTTGTATATAAGTGACTCTTGTATCTAGGCATGATCAGTTTTGCATCAGGTTGTAAATAAGTAGATAAGAAAGCCAAGTTTTTGCACAATAACTGATTTTTGGCTGCCTGGTTTATGTAATGAGTTTCTTGACTGAGGGGGCAGTAATAAAGCAGCAGTTTTAGTGCCTCCCATCTGAACAACCTCAGCTCCTGCCCTTTCCCAGGACAGGAAATTATAATCTCTGGTGGGATAATGATTATCCCACAGAGGTGTGCCTCTCTCCTGTAGGTATAGTTTAAGAATGGCAAGTCAGTGTATCATTGTGACTCAGCCTGACAGAAAAGGCTGGTGGGCTGAGGAGGGAGGGCAGAGTATTCCTACCTCTTCTAATGCTGACAAATATAATTTCTGGTATTACCACTGTGGGCACCGTGACCCGAAACTTGTTGGGAGATGATGTCAGGGAAATGGGCTGGGCTTTGACCTCATCCAGAACCAGTTGATGTCTAAGCTCTTTAGCAGAGGTACCCTGACATTTCTGTTTTCTCTGGTGCATGTGTTTTAACTGCCTTTTTCCCACTCAAATGTTAAACTTTAGCTCAACTGTTTCATAATTTGCTGCCTAAAAGTGTTGCAAGTTGGGGCCCAAGTTCATAGTTTATTTTGCAAGTTTACATTTATAGTTGCTGATCAAGAAGGTGAGGCACTACCCTAGCAGCCTTGCAGGTGTCCCAGGGGCAGGCGCTCCAGTGTCTGGGGAGCATTTCTCTGAAGCCCTGGATGTGTTCAGAGAGGTTCAGCCTCCTCAGGGTCGCAAGAAGGGTCAGCTTGGGGTGTTTTGATCAGCCTATACTTATATGGAGTACAAAGTAACTGCTCTGTCACGTATGAGACAAGCGGATATAGCATGATGATGCGTGATGGTTTCCAGGTGGAAAACTCTAGTTTGTGTTAAGTAGAACCCATCTGTCTGGTTTATCTCCCCCATGTAAAATAATTGGCAAATGGGTTGTGCCATCTGCCAGATATGACCACATTAAGTTTATTTGTTTTATGAACACTTGATGCAATTTTAAGATTCTACGAAAATGTCTCCAAAAGATATCATACGAAAATCGATAGCTCTTTCCTATGTCATCTTGTTTATGAGCTAGAAGCAGAAAGAGGGTTCACTGGAGCAGGGCTAAGATCAATAGCTCTGTGAATTTTAATTGGACCTTCTTTAACAACTGAGTGCTGTCTTCTTTTAACTCTAAGACTAAAATAAAACACCTTTTGTCAACAGGTGCCTTTTAAATTCTCCAGTCTCATTGTGGCCACTTGTGGACTATCTTAAACAGAAAGTGGAAAGAAAGGAATTGAAGAGTAACTTGATTCTTATCAAGTCATGTAATTTCACTTGAACTTTCTCTCATTTTTGTTTAATAGATAAGCTTGGTTAGTTCATTCCTTTTTTCCACTGTTACATTATCTTTGTACACTGTCCTTGTTTCCAGTCTGTGAGAATTTCCTCAATTTTTCCTCCTGTTTGACACATGTGTACTTGGTGTCACCTTTCTCTACAATATAATTCTCATGTATGCAGTGAGTTAATAAGGTCACCTTGTTCATGAACTCTCCCAGGAACGTGGAGATAAGAAAAAAATTATTTCCATGTTTCCTCATAAAGAAACAGTTTACTCACTCTTTGCTTTTTCCTTTCCTTACTCTGTGATTGCAAATGACAATGGCCAGAATGAGTTTGTGTTTCATTTTCCAATCACCCATATCAAAAAGCTCTTCTGAAATGCTCTTAGTGACATTCCCATGTCCTTTTGGTTGCATCCTCTCTAAATCTGCAGAGCTGGATAAGTATCTCGTTCCTCCAGAAGCCTTACTGGGATCATTGCTACTGTGGTTTCTCCTTCGCAATATCTGTGTTTTAAGTCCAGTACAATTTGATACGCATACTGCCCTCCTTCTCCTAAAGCCTCTTGAGGCAGCAATTCTCCCTGCTCCCTCATGTGGGTGTGAATGGCAGAGGGGCCCTTGGCAGCACATAAATCCTCTCCAGGATCACTTTGATCAGCCAAAGGTCCCAATCTCTGTGTTGACTGTGCTTGGATTTTTATCAGCCATGGACTGAGGTGTGTTCACTCTTTCCTTTGCCTGTACACCTGGAACCACACCTAATCTAAGGTCACCATTCCCCAAAAGTTTACTCTAAGAGGAATAATGTAGAGTTATCTGCTCTGTCTGTATCCTGCAGATTTCCACCAAAGAGGGAGTTCTGCCCACTGATATAATTTTTATTAACACAGCTGATGCCAGGTTGTATTTTTATGGTGTCTGCTAAATAACAGGCAGATCTCTGCTCCTTCAAGGACTGGCTCTGAACTGGTGATGGGATTATCAGAATGGGGGTTTTTTAGTGTGTTGTTTTATGGGGTTGGCTGTGAGGTGGAACTGTTCCTGCTGTTTGGGGTGATTTTTCAGAAGTAATGCTGAATACCGGTTTTCTTCTTTAGTTTTTAAAAATCAAAAAAAAGTGTAACTTTACTGACTTGAGTGGTATTTTTCCCAATGTATGAGAGATTCCCATGAAAAGGCGAGATTCTGTTTCATAGCTAATGAGGACAGACTGCAACTATAGGGAATGTTTTATGACTACATGAAATTTCTTTCTTATTTGCATTGAATACACAACTAGTGACATTTTTTGCTGTTATTGTGAAAGACACAATGTAGAAATTATAGCCTGGGAGGGGAAGACAAGCCTGTCATGGCTCCTGTTTTCTGTCCTGCTCCAGAAGATGCTGTAGAATTGATAGAGGCTTGATGGTAAAACAAATGGGTTCAGGGACTTCAAAAATCTAGTGGAGCCCATTGTGATAACTTTGTAAGGCACAATCCAAAATGTCTGTGGTGCCACTGTTGAGTCCTTTCACAGCTCAGGTTGCACTTGGATTCCACAGCCATGTCCTGATCTGTGCCAGCCATCACAGGCCCCGTGCTTTGATGGAAACTGGGGCAAATCAGTGTCTTTACACCGGCTAAGCTGCTTTGCCTATTGAGTTGGAGCCTGGACACAGCTCTTGTTCAGGATGCTTGAATTCAGCTACTTGGGCCTGTTTATGGGAGTGTGCAGCCAAATTACAGATAGTCCAGTAATTCTGAATTTGTAATTAAACTGCATTGGCACAAACTGAACTATCCTTAGACTGTGGCAACTGCAGAAGTATGTGGCTTGCTTTTGCTGTGTGTGGGTGGGAGCTCCTCCCTTGTGGGAGTTCAGCTGGTTGGGATGGGTGGTGAGCTGGCCTTCATTGACAACAAGGGCTTCCACTTAAGGCTGTGTAAAACAGGATGTTAGGAAGGAAAATGTCTGGCTAAGTTATGGTGAGAAGAATGGGATCATGGGAATGCTTATGTTAATGTTGTTGTTCCATATTAGGTTATGTTTCTAGTTCCTGTTCTTGATTGGTTCGTAACATGTTACATATAAGGCAATGTTCTTAGTTCTCGTTGATGACTGGTTCCCTGCCCCCAGATGAAACCCTATATATTGTTGATTTTGCTTCATCATTAGGTCTTTGGAGGACACCCTGTACTATGTGGGGCTTGTGTTTTCGTTGCTCCATTATTAAAGGTTTTTTCTGGGCTACTTTGTTGAACCTGTCCCTATTATTTCTTTTGCCACAACCCCTGGCTGGTCTGGTCCTGAGGTCATGGCAGCCAGACTGTGACACTCCCTCCACCCTCTTTTGTTTCATTTCCTCTTTTTTTTCCTTTTCCCTTTTATTTTTTTCCTTCTTATTTCTTTCCCTTGTCTCTGAGGTATTCACTAGTGAAGCCCTAGCTCAGGTGCATCACCCAGCTGATGAGTCTATAGCACTCCTGGACCAGAGCTGGCTTGGGCTAGTGCTATGTACTTGGCCAGCAGGCCATGCTCACCTGGCCTGTACCCAACTGCATGGCCAGACCCTGAGTGGTGTCTGGAAAGTGCAGTTCTGATTTCAGGGCTTATGTACAGGGTATTAATGCAAAAACGTGTATTGTATAGTTCCAGTGGGTTCCCTAAAACACTTGGATGGAGAAAGCACAGTAGTATGCAATAGGAAGGCTGCCCTAGAGAGAGGACATACCTTGTTGGTTTGCCAGAACTTTTGATCAGCAGTTGCTGATGTCTGGAACATGCGTTCAGGCGTACTTTTCATTCTTAGATAATTTTATCAAGAAACTTAGAGTATGTATTCCAAAAACTTTGTCCACTGGCAGTTCTTGAAAAGATGCATGAAGTGATTTATTTTTAGATCTCTTTGCAACTCATATCTAATCTTCCATCCACTATGAGTTCAGGACTACTTTTGGCGTGACTGCTTTTCAATTCAAGGTATCTCATTGACTCTACAATTCAGATTATTTTTCACTGGATGTATTTATCAAGTTTCAGGCCAGAGGCTTTCAGACTTATAAGCCTCTTAAAGGGGGGAAAGTGCTGACATAGCCTTAAATTGTGGTATGGCAAATGTTACGCTATAATTACCTTTATCTATCACCAAACCCTCTTTCAGAGTCCTGGCTGTGTGCCGTGGGCCTCTTGATGGAATGCTCCATTACACTGAAATTTTTCATGGGGAAAAAACTTTAAAGCAAACCATGATAAAGTACTTTTATTATAAGAGTAGATGTAGGGGCAGTAGCAGAGTAGTGAGGAGAAGAGAGATGGTGCTGAGTTGCAGGAGGAAATATTCTGCAGCATTAGTGGTAGATCTGTATTAGAAAGAGGACAAAATAATTTTTTTCCTCCCCCTGTGTGTAAGTCACATTATTACTTGTCTTCCAGATGCTCTGACAAGCCAAAGTTTAGCATAAGCTCTGGAATTTATTTTTACTGTGCTCTGGAGTATTGGATAAAGATGTACAAGCTGGCAGTCACCAGACTGGCTGCAGAGTGGAGAGCTGTCACGGTGCCACTGCTCTTGAGCTACTGCACCTGGCAGGAGAGAGGTCGGGAGGTTTGGCATGAGGCTGTGATGGTTTCATTACTGGTCTGGAGTTCATGTCCTGTATTGTGTCCTCGGGTCTGTGCTCGTTTGATCACCCTGTCAGGTGACCTACACTCTCTGAATTGTGGGCTTGGTGTGTCAGATTCATCTGCTTGAAACAAAGGTAGAGCAAGAAAGCACTAAATTGAAAAAGGTTAGGAAAGGTGAAATTCAGACCAACAACAGAGGGATAGGTGCTTTTGTAATGCAAAGCATTCAGGTACGTGAAGAGAGGCTCAGCACTACAGCAGGTTTGTATTGGATCGCAGATGCAATCATCTCAAGAGCTGGAATGTAATAACACTCCTGCTGGTTGTCTGGGGTTTGTATTAATTGTGAAAAACTACTAGTCATGTAAAGCACAAATAAAAAGAGCACTGAAAACCTATTTAGGATCTCTGTGTGTGTATTTTATAGATACACAGAAAGGCTTTTCAATTAAGTAAATATTTGTACTTACTTGCTACTTGTCTACACTGTGGTACGGTTCTGTCAGCTGTATAATTGGGAAGGCCATGGGGTATCCATTACTGGAATGTAGCCATGATTAATGCTCTCTGAGGTGTGTAATATGTGATTGGGAATAATTCGTGCATTTGTGAAATGTAATATATAATTCATGCCTATGTGAAATATATGGTATAATGTAAGGTGTGTTTACGTAGAGATAAGTTTATATTCTTAATGTTTTAAACCTAAACCGGGACTTGGGGGGGGGAGAAATGCCTCATGCACAGAATGCGAAACCTGCGATGAAGACCAAATTAACACATGAAAAGACGTGACTCCTATGGAGATAGGCTATTTCCAAGGAGCAGTCAAGGAAATATCCAAGTCATGAATATCTGATAAATATCTACCAGAGCCATCAAGAACATGAATCCGAAAACCGAGTTCCCATCAGAACATACATTCGAATACCTGGTTCTCGGCAGAAACATACATCTGAATATTAAGTTCCAGTAACCCCTAGATCGGTGCTCAACGCTCCTCTGAAACGGCTTTGTCCAGCTTCGCATGGAGAAAGAATGTGTGTATGAATATGTGTAACCGTGAATAGAAACGGAAAAACTCTGCCTCAGGCACGAAAAACGGTATAAAAGCTGCCTGAGCAGAGACAGACTCTGTGAACAGAGGGAGTTTGAAGCGATAGAGTTCGGACTGAATGTTCACCCAGCTTCGGTCCCAGGGTTAACGCTGCTTTATTTCCTTTTGATTGTGGCTATCGGGACCATATCTTGGTTGCAAAATAAAATTTCATTTTTTTAATTAATTATTAAATTGGCTTTATTAATTATTGCCTATAACAGGTGAATGGGAGCATTTCCTGTGCAGGGCCTGCGTAAACAGGTAGAGAAGGGAAAGAAGAATCTGTATATTGGAGAATATTAACATTTTGGGTGCAGGTGGCTACTGAGGTAAATTAAATTCCCATAGACAGCTAAAGGGAAATAGTTTTCTGTTAGGTCACTAGAGGGAGTTTAGAGTATCAGATTGATTAATTTCTATTTGAGCATCTTTACATTTCTTTTTAGTATTTTGTCTTGGTGGCTAACAAAATTCACTCTCCTTTAATACAGATCTGTTTTCTGTAGGGTATATCATAGCAGATGGGCTCTTAGAAAAGAGTGCACTAAGCATGTTAGAATTGCATCTCTCTTGCTCTGTGTGCTCAGTCATTTATCTCACCACAGAGAATGTAAAATATTCCAGACATGTTTGATTTATTCTTCAAGTAGCAACGGATGGAGACCAGGGCATTGAGAGTTGTGAAAATGGTTGCTAGTCCATTATGCTGTTACAAAGCAATGAATGTGCTAAATATCGCTAATGATGTACAAGAGGAACTTATTTTAGGCAGGAGTAAAACAAATTCAGTACTTTGTTGCAAACTAATGGAGTCAGTTGAGGGGGAGTAGTTGTTGTTCTGGAGGGGGGGCCCTCCTTCAGTGCAGAGCAGCCCTGTCCAGGAGACGCTGTGCAGCCCCATGGCTTAGACACTGAGCTGTGCCCAGCAGAGCATGAAGGGGGCACCTGTGGGGAGGGAGGGGGACTGGGCAGGGTACAGCTTGCACTTGAATTTTTTGGCAGAAAGGAAAGGAATTGAAGGGGCTTGAAATATCATATGAACCAGCCATTCTGGCTTAGGATGCTCCTCCTAAGAGCTTGAGGAGAGCTTGTGGGGAGTGTTGGGAATGGAGGAAGTGGGTTTGCTCTGAGGTGCACTCTGCTTTCAACCCCCAGAAGAAATGGGCAGTTTGTCCACAATAAGACCTGGTTAAAGGAAGAAAAAAAACCAAACAAAAGACCTCCACACCTTCAGTTTTAACATACTGCCTGCTGAATCTGCTGCAGCTGGAATTTGGAATGGGGATGACATCATGAACTGCCCTCATCCATACTGAACGTGGGCACTTTGGCCTTTATGCTGGAAGAAGGGGAAACTAAAAGGGTAGCAGCTTGTGATTTGCACATCCCATAGTATGATTTGCTTGAAAGAGATGAACCTTATCAAATTCTGCAGCAATCAGTTAGTGGTTATGTGCCAAATCCCATAAATTATAATTCTGTTGGTTTAACCTTCAAGCACCTGTAGCAATTCTACAAGAACTTAACTACTGCACCTCAAACAAATTAGGTTCAGCTTCTGCAGACCAAGGCTTGAAGGCATGTTGTGAACAGGATTCTGGTTCTGTGAATATTAATAGACTAGAATGATGAATTTTCTATTTTAATTATGATCCTGTGTGTTGTGGATATAACATTTATTTTTCAAAATGTTAGTGATTGTTACCTTGAAGGAGTCCAGATATTCACAGGGAAGATAGGAATATGTCAAGTCTTCAAAAAACATTTGTGCTCTGCGGGGTTGGGGGGAATCCCAGGCACTTCTTTTAATTTTTTTTTCCCCTCCTGTTTTTTGTTTGGTTTTGAGGTCTTTGTATATAATGTATGGAGGCACTGTCAGGAATGTAACTGACAAAGCACTGTCTTACTTTGCCACTGAACATTTCTTTACAATTTTTGTTGTATCACAAACTGACTTTTACACAGAAACTGCAGTTCACAAAGAACTTTTGTAGTGTGGAGTCTTAAACTGATCTGTAGTCCAGCTTGGGCTTGTGCAGTAATGAAGTAACCAGAGCTCTTCCACAACAGAATCTAGGATTTTGCTCTTAAGGATGTGGGAAATGCTACTATGGGAATGAGCATGAACTCATGAGTAGGATGTCCAGCTGCTGCCCCAGAGGATGGGTTTTCTGTGAAAGGGTGCAGAAAGATGGCTTTTCCATGCTGTCAGTAATAGGTGAGTGCCTGGCCCTGAACTGTGGAATGTGGCCCTGGCTGCAGGCCACCCCTCAGCCTGTGCCTGCCTCAGCAGCACAGGGTTGCTCAGAGGATCACAGCTACATGCTGGTTTAAAAATTGTTATTAAATACAGCATCACATAAACATTGATTTGTCCATAGTTCTTGCCTTCTGCTCCTCAGGGTGAATTTGGAAAAGTATTTTCCTTGACATGAGAAAATAATGTCAATATGAGCACATTCAATATTTTATTATACTTCTGTGGTCTTGGGAAGAAACAATAGGATCCAGTGGGGTGTGCCTTGGTTTGCTCATATGAACCCAAAATGAGAATTTCAGTAGACCATACTCTGCTTTTGGCTTTTCTTCTGCTAATAAAATGAGAAGTTGGCTTCTACTTTAGGAATATGACATGAAAATGCTATCTAAGAAGCTGCATCTAAAAAGACTGATTTCTCATCTGTAGATCTTGTTGAAAGTTGAAAAGATTTTTTTTCTCAAAGCACTTGGCTCTGTTTTAATGTTGCTTTTTTGTTTGTTTAAAATGCTGTATATTTCTAAATATGCACAAAGATCAGTGTGCAAACGTAAGAAACATGCGGTATGTTTAAAGTGCAGGAAGTTTTTGACTGATACTTATCAAATGTGAAATAGCAAGGCAACTGAGATCTGTTGGGCACATCTGTGACTTCTAAAAATAAGTTCTAGGAATTGTATCTAACACCTTGGAATGCTCTGGAAAATGTTGATGTGCTTGAACACATTGCCAATGTTTGTCCTAGAAAAGCCAGCTCGAGTGTAAGGAGATTCAGGTGTTCTTTTCTGTGTCAGAAGTCTCTTTGTGCTGCAGACTGTGACTGAGAGTGACACAAGACCAAGGGCTGAACTTCAGTCCTCCTGCTGAAGAACTGGCAATGCAAAAGGCCAAGTAAGGTTCTCACAGCTCTTACTTGATAAAATAAAGCAACTCTTCAAACATGATTCCCTCCACTCCTCCCAGGATGCAGATTTGTGTATTTTTATCTTTCCTTTCTAAAGAGGGTGGGATAACATGATGCAGTAGGTATCTCACTCTCCCTTTTTATGTGGGGGAAAATGGAAGGAATCCACTGACTTTGCATTGTTTGGCCTTACACAGTTTCTTCCACAGAGCTCTGGGAGTTGGTGTGGAGATTAGGTCTTCCTAGGAATTAACCAAGTATCTATTTGTTGAGGGAATATAGTTTGTTTTCCTTTGCACTCAAACACCAAATCCATTTATAATAAGAATGAGTATATATTTTGTTCTGTTTACATGTATTAGCTGCTTTACTCTCAATAGGCATTAGAAAAAGATAACATCACAGTTATCATTCTAAAAAGACTTCAGTCTCTCAACAGGGCAAACATTGCACAAAAGGCATGTTAATGGGAGCTATATTTTAGGAACCTTCCACAAGCATTCATATGTAAGGTATTTACTTGGGGTAAGATGAGACTTCTGGAGTGACTAGAAATGATGGTTTTTACTTTGACCTCAAATAAGTTGTTGTGGTTCTGTATTTCCATTGTCTGCATTCATGTGAGTTTTTTTACTGACTTATTTGAAACCGATGTCTTAGTTCGTGTTTTTGTTTGTGTGCTTTTTAGGGGGCAGGGGATGGTGAGTTTTTTTGGTTTTTAAATTTAATACCAATCCTCTGGCATATGCCAATTTATTCCTCATTCATAATGCCAATGAGAGGAGAATGGAGCAGCAGAACATTTGTCAGCTGTGCTTTGAAAGGCCATAATATCCTGATAGCGTCTCTGGGTAGCAGTGCAATTTCCACAGCTGGACTCACTGATGGGAAAGCTGACTGAGGAGCATTGCTGTATTCATGGAACTGTGTGTGCAGGGAACGAAGCAGCCAGAAAACAAATGACCCAGCTGGAACAGCTTTATTACCAGCAAGTGTGAACTGCATCTCGTGCATCCAGGCCAGAGCACAGCACGTGTGGCAAAGTGCCTCTGTCACAAGTGGTGTCAACACTCAGCTGTGCTCTTCCCGTGCCACAGCAGCGTCACCGACACAGGGCTGGCCTCTGGGCAGCCATGGGATCTGCTGGGACAGCAGGAGCCAGGAGCTGCAGGTCTCAGCCAGGGAAAGGCTTTCGTGTTCTCCATGGGGATGGGAGTGTGCTGCTGAAGCTTTTGGTGCAGTCGAGTTGGCTGTGTTTTCTAGTAGCCTTAGCTACAGCCAAAGGCTTCAGTGCACATTTATGCTCAGTTAATACTGCTCTGCAGATTAGAATTCTTCAGCACCCAACTTTGCTGCCTCATATTGTTGAAATGACCAATATGAGTTCAGTGATCAGGCTGACTGCTTTTTATGCTAGGAATAATGCTGGCAGCTCTGGCTTTAGAGATTGTGGCTCATGCTGGGCGTGTGCAGCATGGCAGTTCAGCCAATTTAACAAGAGCAGTTTGAGCAATGCCCTTCCCCATCTTCCTGTTGTTGTGCTCTATGCTGGTTATCATTTGATAGGTTGTCAAAGCAGAATTTGTACTTAATCCTAATTCCAAGTACTATTAACAAAGAAACCCAAAATCCATGGAGAAATTAAAGCACACTTTCACAACTGCTGTTATTTCTGGATGTTGGTGTGTGTTGTGGGGACTGACTTGGGCTGGTGTAGGTGACAGCTGACACCAGCTGAAGCGAACCTATGCCATATGTTTGAGAATTCAGTGTGGGGTGATTGTAGTACTCTGCTAGCAGCAAGATCTCACACAGATCAATAGAACTGCTTGACTTTTCCATGTCTTTTTGTGATCAGTAGGATGTTACCTGTCATGCTTTGACTTTGGCAAATGATCAGCCACTAATTCTGCTGTTTTCTACCCCTTAAAACCAATTGTTGTGTTAATCAAACAGGACTGATTTGGAGCAGAATTATACTAACATGGGTTCCTTCAAGAAGTATGGGATAGCTTAAACTGAAATGCTTTTATAGTTAATAGAACAAAAGGCTTTTGTTTAATCCAAATGTTGCACATCCCTGGTTTAGAGAAGACAAAGGCAAAGCTGGTTTTGTGCTGGGTGGGCTTTTTTGGTTGATTTGAAGGGGGGTTGTTTTAGTTTAGGATAGGTGGTCAAAAAGGTAGTGGCTTCCTAGGAAAGAGAAAGTGGCAACAAAATGCAGCTAGAAGAACTGAATTGAAAAGTGTTTATCTGGTAAAGCTAGAGGGGGAAAACGTCAGGAGAACAGCAGCTGTGAAATGCTCAGGTCACTGAGAGCTAAATAAGTAAATTCTAGCAGGCTGGGTTTTGAATGCTGACTGAAATTCAGCTGTTTGGGGTACAGAAGGACCTGTGGGCTCACAGGCAGAGCTCGTGGGGAAGGTGGCAGGTATGGCCTCTGTGTCTGCAAGAGGAAGGGCAGGAGTTCAATCCCTTGCAGCTCTGGTACCCTCATTTTAATGGCAATTTCACCACCGGGGCTCATGAAAGAGAGGGTTGTCTGCTCTGGTGGGGATGTTACTGTCTTGAGGTTTGGCATAAAATTATGGGGTTTTATGCTTTGAGGTTGCTTGTGGTATTTTATTACTCTGTTGATTTTCTGTGTGGGCTTTTTTGGGTGTTTTTTTTTGTTTTCATCTCTTCCCTGTTACTTTGGGTTGTGCTGGGATGGGACTGTGGTCACGTTTCCTTTTAGCTCCTGTCAAGTGCCTGCTGCAACTCCGTACTCCAGAGCAAGGCTCCTGCCCCTGTTAAACTTGAAAAAGCCTTCTGCAATGTTTTTGCCTAAAGAAGCTGAGAATGGAGTTGGGGTTTTTGCTCTCTGCCAGCTGAGAGATCCTGTGGTGCAGTCAGGACTGGTGGGTACTAGAGGCTCAGGAGGTGAGTGAACAATAGCAACTAACCTGTAGAAAATGGCAACTGAGGGATCCTGGCATCTTCCTGCCGCCTGGCCCCACTGACCACGGCGGTGGTCAGCTGTCCCCCGGCTAGCTCTGGGGCGGGGTGATCTCCTGGCTAGCTCTGGGGTGGGGCGATCAGCAAGGGCACCAGCCCACCGCTCAAGGTATCCCGTACCAAGAGTGCGGACAGGCGCCTTGTGGGTCCTTGCCTGGATCTCATGAAGGCTGGCGACGCTGGCAGACGATGGCAAAGGAAGGAGCACTCACTGGTGAGGGTCAACGAGCCATTTATTGTCCCGTGAGGGGTGGACAAGGTGACAAGGTCCTGCTCCTGCTCAGACTGCCCACCAGAGAGCAGAGAGCAGTGTCTGACAGCAATTCAAATACTGACAAGGTGTGGCTAACGACAACCAATGAGGGTACACTTGTGGGGAGGGGATACATGAGTGATGCAGGGGCTCCCCTAATCAGGGAAGCGGAATGTTATGGTTTGGGGGGTCTGTCCAATCACCATCCCTGCCCCCTGGATCTTTCTAGACCTTTGGGCTGGGATTTGGGTGACAGACAGACAGGGAAAGGAGGGGTATAGGGCTGGTAGAAGAGGAGTCTTGGGATTGACACCCAGGGAAAAACCTTTTATATGGGGGTACAAAGGATCAAACCATTTAGCATAAATCTGAACATAACAAACTCAACTTGTACAACACAATGTTAAAAACAAGGTCCAGTCTCCTGTTGGATTTAAAAGTTTAATAAAGGGACAATAAGGGACATAAAATAAAGCAAATAAGTACGGCCGGGTGTCTTGGCACTCTGCCAAGAGCACACCTTAGGTCTAGAGATAGTCCTTTTTTATACTGGTTTTTTACATGCTTATTCATCTTTCCAAGAACTGTTCTGCATGGCCACTCCTCGGGACTGCCTTTTTAGAGCATGCGCATTTCTTGGTCTTTGTGATTTTATTCCTTTTGATTCTGGGCTTGGACCTTCTAATTCCGCAGACTATGACGGTTGATAACGGCTTTGGACCCCTTTTTCCTTACGTGTGGTCTTGATAGTAGCTTTGTGCCTCTTCCTAGTGTATTGATAGCAGTTTTGGGCCCCTTTGTCCTTTCCGTGAGGTGCTGATAATGATTCTGGGCCCCATTCTCTGGTCCACTCAGAGGTTTATCTCACCCGGTCAGGTAAAAACACACTTGCTAAGTTCTTTGCTAAAAGAAAGAAAAACTACATCCACACAGCAAAAGCATTTTTAACACTATATTTATCCTAATACTATTATATAACATTTACCTTACTAGTTGCGAAAAGCCAACATTATAATATGCATTTATAACAACAACATCTTTCTAGGGATTATTTAAAGCTGCAGCAGTGAAATAAGAGGTAAAACATGAACTGAAACTTATTCTGTCTGCAAAGGAAACCTGAAATGGAGAAACTGCAGTTTGGAGGTTGACATAAGCTAATGAACAGGATTTTCAAAGTCTTTTGTGTTTAAGTAAGTGTCCATCTGAAGTTTGGTGTCTTGCACTAGAGCTACCAGGAAGGCCAAAGCATGAAGCTCCACATTCTTCCCAGATTCCTGAAGTCCTTGGGCTGCCTGCAGCTCATACTTTGTCTGTCAGGAGAGATGTACAGATTCAGTCAAAGAACCTAAAGATGATGCAGTCTAGATAAAAGAGTGAACGTGGAATTTATTGCTGAGTGCAAGAGGTTATGAGAACATTTTAAATAATGACTAAAAGTGCTCTTGCAAAATCAGTGTTAGGTTTTAGAATATTTGATCCCAATCATCTCAGCAGTGCAGTAAATTCTAAAAGAGTTTCATATTACAGGTGTAAGGAAAATGGAGACAATCAGTTGCCTGGAGTGGTACTTACATCCAATAAATATATTGTAGGATTGAATTCAGACAAATGGAAGGATGGGCTGTGTCAGTAGGCTAATGCTTGTTATGTATGTAAACTAAAAGTCACTCTTCTGCTCAAAAAAAGGTAAAGAAAGTGGATGGATGCTATCTGTTCTGCTAAATGCTGTTCATAGTGTTGAGGTTTCTCTGTCGATGGAAGCCTTCATTTGGTTTACTGCTTTAAGCAGAACATGTGTAGAATAATCCCTGTATTTTTTTAAGCTTTGTTATCTATTTACCATACCTATAGTGATTTGTTATACTAATTTGTTGAACATCATAAGTAAAATGAGCAGGAAGAGGCTAGCATCAGAAAAAAAAATGTAAAAAGTGCCTGTCTGTAAAGCTAAAACTAACTGGGTTGCACAAGCTGTGAGTTCTAAGAATGGCTGTTAGACACTAACCTGCAGGAACAAAAACAGGGGAGGAGAGGGAAGTAGCAGAAAGGGATGGGAACAAATAGAGGAGCAACTTAGCAGAACACTGAATATCCTCCTGTGTCAAGGAATGCCCCAGTGTGTTCCCCTGTGCCCAGGCTGATAGAATGGGCTCTGTCCCATAGCTGGTGGAGCAACTGTGTGGCTTTTCCTGCCCATCATTTGCACATGTATGTGTTACTAACATCTGTGTACAATTCCAGATTCTGGAATGGGCTTTGAACTCCTGTCAACAAACAAGTGAGCACAGAAGCACTGCATGTGTGAAATTCCATGCTTTGGTGTAGTCTTTTATTTGGAAAGCTCTGAGGAGAAATGAAAGAAAGCAGCAGAGGACAAGCAGATGGATTAACAGAATCCAGAAAGGCAGAAAGTAAAAGAAGGATCAGAAGTTTGCAGAAAGGAAAAGACCTTCAAAGATCCCAACACAAAAATGTTAATGAGTCTTTCTGGAAGGCCTGGGGGATGCAGCTGAGTTTCGTAACACAGATTAGAACAGGGAAAAAGCATTGTGCTTAATAGGGCTGACTTTCCGTATCACTTGGGAGGAAGGACTGCTGCTGCGCGTCCCCCAAGGGGTTGGGGGGGAATGCCGGCCAGCTGAAAGGCGGGGGACGCTGTAAGAGAGGGTCCAGCAGCTTTTCCTGCAATCTCCCGGGACCGGCGGGGAGAGCAGGTTGTGAGTTCTTTTGTGGCTCCTGATTTCCAGGTGGCAGAACAGCTGAGAGAGCAGAAGCAAGAAGGTGGCTAAAGTCCGTTCACTCAGGATGCTCTTTATTCCATCACAGTGCAGACTAAAGTGGGGGTTTTCCCCTGGGGCCGGGGTTTTGACCCCCAGGGGCGGGAATGGGTGGTGACCAAGGGAGTGGTTTCAGGTATAGGGTACAATGAGGGTCCGAGGGGGGAAGGGAAAGGGGAGGGGTGAGGGTTCTGGGGAGGGGGCAGCCAGGGGGTAGGAGGGAACCCGGGGCACAACAAATACAAATGATATCATAATAAAACATAGGTTTTTACACTGCCACAAAGGACCTTCCTTTTTTTAATCCTTAACACCCCTTAACACCTGTGGAGAATGATTTCTCTTAAGTTGCACGGTCTAAACTGTTTTTCCTCTCCTGCAGTGCCCAGAGTGGAGAGCTGTCAAGTGCCTGGCCAGCTGCCTCTGTCAGTGGGTGCTGATATGGGAGAGCTCATTGCTGCTCCTACTCTGAGTCTAGCTTTTGCTATCTCAAGGATATTTTTAACATTCTTCTGTCTTTTAATTCCTTTAAGATACTTAGCCATCTCTAGATCTAGTCTATGCTCTCAATATTGTCTTCTGACATCACTTTTTCCCCCCCCTTATGTACATTAATGGAAACTTAATTAGGAGCCCATTAATTCCAAATATCTGTAGTACCCAGGGAATTCTTCTTGCAGAGTGTGGCTTTCCCACACCATTTTTGTTTTAGGTGCAACTGTTTAATTAAAGATTATGCAACCAATTGAAGTACCAAAGATTGTATGCTTTGTGGTTTATTTAGTAAAGTTATTCATTAAATTGTTTCAAATTGAGAAGTTTCCTGGGTCCACTGGATCTTTGTTTCTGCTTTCATTCATTGATTGGTGTTTGGAGAAGTCTTCTAAAGCCTGGAGGGCAGTTAGGGCCTGGTTAGAATCCCTTATTTTTTTTTTTTTTTCAGTAGGCTGGACCAAGAGAAGTTTTCTTTGCTTTATTTTATTTTATTAATAACTGCAGTGAAGTGATAAGTTAGTGTTGAAATTTGATTTTTTTTGTATTTATCTATATCTAATGTTCAAGGGATTTATTTATAAGCTAGAATAAACATTCTACTGTACTGCAAAGAGACTTACAGAAGAAGTTTTGTTTATATACAGTCTCCAGCTGGAACTGCAAACATAAGCAATAGTTTAATATCTTGCAGGCCATTTGGGAATGGGATTTGTTTAAGGGGAAACCATAGCACCATAGATTACACATGTATTTCTCTATGTATTGAACATCTTTGCCAAATATTCTTCTGGTGTCTTTTCTGTGCCTCCTGCAGAGAGAAACAGCTGCGGTCCTAAAGTGACCATTTGCTCACCATTTTAGAGGCACATCTTTCTGTTTTTCTTTTTTTCCCTCCTGAGAAGCTGGAAGCCTAATGGAGGCTTTTAGAAAAGCTGACAGACAGCCTCTTGCAGTCCTTCCTGTTGGTGATTTTGGCATATCTCCCCCCAACATCCAGAAAGCTGAAAAACACCACAGTTCAATTGTGAAGTATCAGCATTAGTGATACAGGCATTGCATTTATTTCTATACGGGCATAAGAATACACATTGCAATTCATTACTGTGTTCTTGATCACTGCCTCTCAAATGCTCAAAATGGCTGCATTTTACTCAGCCTTCTTGTTGTAGTGCATTACAGTGAGCTGACATTTGCAGAAGTGATTTAAAAACCTTCTTCCTGGATGTTAAAGCAACTGATTAAAAATACTGTGAACTGGATTAACTGCTTTTTCACTACGTATTGGTATTGGCTGAAGGGGGGGGGGATTAATTACTTAGGAATTTAAAAAATCTGAGCTTTTGACTTAAAATAGTAAAATTACTTGAATTAGATTGAAGAAAGAAGGGCACCAGGGGTGAATGGGGGTGGGAAGGGGAGATCCAGAATGATACTGATGGACAGCACATAATTGCTCCCCACCCTCCAGTGTAGTTTGTGCCTCCTTACAAATTGAAAAAGTGAAGTTAAACCCACCTGTCTGCATTGTGTTGTTTGATTTCTTTAGCAGGTATTGGACAGGATAGTGCCCAGAAGGTGACTCTTAAGGGAAACTCCTCAGCAAATGTCCCTAAAGTGTCCTGGAGAGCAGGGCTGTCACAGGGTTTGTCAGTGCTGTACCTGAGACACACAAAGCCAGTGCCATGCTCCAGTGTGCAGCAGGCTATAGCAGAGGGGTTTGTGTAACCTCTTTTGAAATGGGGGTGCAGGACCTGCATTTCCGTGTTCAGCTGAGACATGGGAAAAGCTGTGCATGCAAAAAAGCCCACTTTGCTGAGAAACCCTGGGGGGCAAGGAGGAAGAGAGGGAAGTAGAATCCAAGTCCAACAGTAAATCTCATAATTACACAAGAAATTTATGTTCAAATCCATTCTGCTTCCTCCACATTAAATAAAATCATGCTAATGCCTCTCATATCCTGTAAAATGCAACAGCTGGTGGGTGTTCATCAGGTGCTGTATCTGTGAATTTGGGTTTCTTAGTGTTCATGGATTAATGGCGCTTTGAAGTAATTTACAGCACAGAGCATTGTGCAATATTGGTGAAATTCTGTCTTAAGTAAAAGATAAATTTTCTTAGCTTTTTATTCTACCTTTTGAAGGGGAGGCTATTTGATTCTAATTAGCTCCCAGATAATTAGACATCTTTCAGCTAAGACCACTCTAGTTTATTTAAATAGATTCTAAAATCACATTTTGCTGAACTTTTTTTCCTCCAGATAAATATTTAGTATGTACCAACAGATGACGGCACTTGATATATATCTTCTAACCCATGATACTGTTTTGATTCAGTTCTGTTTCATTCAGTTCTATATATCTTCTAACCCATGATACTGTTTTGATTCTTAAGCTTTGTTTCTAGATAGGATCCCACCACTTAACTGAATCCACTTGTGATTTATAGCAGTTCTTTGGTTTATGTTGTCAAGTACAAAAATGAAAAGGTAGGATTGCTTTATATCAGGGTAAGATTTGTTTTCTCCCAGCAGCCTATTTGTGTGACTTCTTCTGACTAGAGAGAGGCCAGAGAAAAGGACAAGTTTTGTGACAAGGCAGGCGGGGTGTGCCCACATCCAGGGTGCTGTGGAGCAGTCCTGAGGGGAAAATTGCACCCACCTCCTTCCCTTGTGTCAAGAGAAGAAAAGATTCTACTAAAGTATTAATATAGAAAAAAGTCAACTTTCGCCCTCTTTTTTTCTTTTTTTTTTNTTTTTTTTTTTTTTTTTTTTTTTTTTTTTTTTTTTGTGATTAAAGGGGTAAAGGCAATACATTGAATCTGAAAGGGACATTACTTAGTTTTCCCTTTATGACTAAGAATGAACCTGTGGAACCAGCTATGGCATGAAAATGAACCCAGGGTCAGAGCTAGTTAAGGAGACATCATTGATATTGATAACTGTATAGAAATATCAAGAGAATATGACTGCATATAACAAACATCTGTATTTGTTTGTCACTACATTAACTATTTACAAGGCAATTTTCCCCACAACGTGTTCTTGTTGAAGTGTATTATGTACCTCTAAAAGTGGGGTACACTGAGCCTGCCCTGAAGGAATCAATGGTTTTCCTGCCTCACTGAATTTTTTTTGTTTGTCAATGTAATTTTCATTAGTATAGATGATTTACTCATAAGAGTGGATTCATATATCAGTGCTTCTCCTCTACAATACAGAAGATAGATGAGTGTATTTTGGGATTCTAGTTTGTAAAATAGTATAGCCAGCTATGTAGAACAAGGAGCTATGTGCAAGCTGTTCTTTGCAGTGCAGGCTCATAATCTGTTGTTTGATCTCAAAAGATACAAGAATTGATGACTCCCAAAATATCCTTCACAAACAGGGTTTAGAAACGGGTGTAGACAAAAGAAGGGGAAAAGTAAAATTAACAGGTAATTTTAGTAAAGTAAGAGTAGAATTTAGGACTGTTATGGCTTTACATAACAGTAGGATCCAATTCTGTTTCCAAAAATAATGTAGTAATTACAATTTTTATTGTTTGACATAATTTCTAAAAATGCCATTATGTATCACTGAGTAAAATTAACATTTGATTAAAAAGCACTCCAAGCTGAAATTATGAGCAGTTTGTTGTAACTGGAATGATCAAGTCTCTGGATCACTACTGCCTTTTTTCATATTGTGTGAGGAGAATGCTTCTATTTTAAAATGATGGAACTGGGAAAAAGGAAATTTATGAGCTGAACTTGCTGCAAATCATTTGTATTGATCTGTTTTGTTTCCATTCTGCTGAAGCTAATGGAAATCGTTTGTCACCTGACTTGTCCCAGTAGATTTGGAAAACCACCATACCATTTATCAGGCCAGTTGAAGGTCTGAGCCAGCGTGCTTATGTCTGCAATCACAAAGACATATTTCACTTCCGGCAGGGGAACAGCACCAACTGAGAGTGTTCTTATTCTAATACTGCCTGGAGTAGCCTGTTTATATATTCATGTGAGTAATTATAAACCTGACTCAGGAATCGTGATGGTCCCTGTCTTGTTTGTGGGTTTCTAAGGTCAACAACAGATCATGAGGTCCTGTAAATTAACAGCTTGCTACTGCTTTAAACAAGTTGGAAAACATTAAATACATCTTGGTCCTGGTCTACATTAGGAGTGGTGTGAGCTCCTCATCCTCTTTCTTCAGGAGAAGAAGGGGTAACAACAGTCTCTTGTGTGTGTCCCTGCACATCCATTTCCAGTGTGTGTCCTCCCTTCTGGCACAGTGTGAGGGTGGGGCAGCTGGGCACTGGCCACAGTGCCTCACCTGCCCCAGTCTGTGCTTGCATTCATAATTCATATGGGTGATTGGGATGGGAGGAATAGGCCTTAGCTCCCCTGCAAACTGAATTAAGTCTGCTCTTTGCATCTTGAGATTTTTCCTTCTCAGATGGGTGATCTTTTACCTGTAGCTACCATTCGAATTTCCCCAGACATTTAAAGCTGACTCTGTGATTTTCATGTGAAGAAAATGTGAACTTGAATGACCAAAGGCTTGTCCTGGTCAGTACAAATCCGTGTACAATAGGACTGACTTGGAGTTTAACAATGTCCCACATTCACATGAGACTCTTTTTGGGTGGATAAGATTGAGGGGCCAGGCCCTAAAAGCTGGTTTGTTTGGGGTTTTTGTATCTGTCAGTGCTTTGTGGAAACTGGAAGCCAGGTTTTATTCACCATAACGCTCCTAAATTCTCCTTCTGTTGTGTTCCCCATTGTGGAGTCATGAGCAGGGAAGTGGCAGCAAGAAGGAACATTGTCTGGCTTTCATGGTGTTGATTAGTACAGTCTGAACATACTGTGATGAAAGAGTATTGAAACAAGCTGTGAAACCTACAAAATAATTTGATTCACATTTTATAATGCAGGTTAAACCCTAGTTCACTTAATTTTAAAGCTAGGCCTAAACAATTTTGTTTTTAAATCCATCTTTAGCAATTCATTATAGGCAAAAGCCTTAGTTGTCTGGCTGTGTGATCTCCGAGGTCAGGAATTGACAGCTTTACACACTGTATAAAATATGACTATAATTTAAAGAGCATCTCAAAACTGTTCTGTAGGTGCCAAGTTGTTTTCCTTGGGAAATGAGAAAAAGGTTTCAAATGCTTGATGTTCAATTTGAAATTCCTATGCATTTCGTGTTTTAAAATATCCTAAACTTCTGTTATTTTAAAATAATAAAACAGTTAAAAGTGTAATGTTGTTTACTAAAATCAAATAAACTGAGTCATCCTCAGTCTAATGAAGGTTTGTAAAAGTGTTTTCTATAAACTACCTAAGTCCTACGGCTCATCTGCTGTGGAAGCATTCAGCATTGCTTATGTTCAGTGACAAAGGCAGTGAATGGGAGTGAGAGCGTTAATTCAGGTGTCCAACTACAGGACCTGGCTTAGCAGCCAGCCCTCGGCTCTTCTTTGGGGCTTGCATCTTGAGTTCTGCTCATGTTTAGAACTTTTCAGCAATGCTGAATTAGCAAAAGGCATCCTGCCAAAAATGAAGGATCTTACAAAACTCAGGAAAAAGTATAAGATAACTTTAAAAGTAGGGGTTTGTTTTCTCAGTGGAAATAAATTTGCTTCAGCAGTTGGGGGCTCCTTTTAGTATGTTCCATTTACAGTTTCATTGATTCTGATAATTTCTTTTGCATCCAATCCTTTCTGACCCCTCTCCATGCATAGTTTCCATGATTCTCTCCAAATAGTTTAAGTTTGAATGTGAGCTTTCAGTATTATTTAATATGCAATGGATTGTATCTAATGTTTACTGAGAGCCCAGTCAGTTCTTCCTGATCAACTCTGCTCCTAAAGAGCAGCAAAATCAAGGCATTCTTTTACATGTACAAGATGTTTTTTTCTGTCTCTGAATGCTGATCACATCCAGCTACTTAAGACTTTTTTTGTTCTACTGCTGTAGCTGTAGTCAGTCACTCTGCTGTGATTAATCTACCAGGCTGTCAGAGACGGCTTTGTACTGCTTAATTAAGGATAACTTATCTCTATGGGATTTGATGTGTCTTCTTACTAGTATTTCAAAACCAAACAGTGCAATCTTTTTACTCTCATGTGGGAGAAGTTCTCCAAAATGCACTCTTCTGATTTTTATTTCCTACCTCATCAGTCCCAAATCTTACATCCCTTTAAAAATGTGTGAGAATGTGTGATTCACAAGTTTGATATACAGACGTTTTAAAGTAAACAAGCTTCTGCTCCTGGATGATGTCCTTTACTTCAGTCTGAACATGCACCCATACCCTAATTTACGATTGAGAAGCTTCCTCCAGAATCCCTTTCAGGATAAAAAATTTCAAAACAGGTGACTAAATTTTGGCTTAGAAGTCTATACTTGGGTATTTGAGAAGCTTGGAAGTGACAATTGCTCTGAAGTTGGTATTAAGCTACAGTTTGTAGAAAACTTGAAATATTCTACTGAGATGGAAGAGACAAGGTTTAATTAGCATTGTAATGTGTGTAATTTTCACAGCTCTTTGTCTCTCCACCCCGCTTTCTGAAGCTAAATCAGGCAGTCTAGCTATATTTACTGCAGTCTTTTGCATTCTCTGCTTCGCTGACTTTAAACAATGTCAGTTTGCAAGCAGTGAAGGGAAAACTCAGATATGGAAAGACTTATTATGGAATGCTGAAACACAGAGAATAACTCTTTGAGGGATTACGTGGAGCTCTGAGCAGGGAATCGAAGGCCCATGGATCTCTGAACTCTGTAACACTAGCAATGACTGTGCATAGAACCCAAGGAAGTGTCCCTGCATGGCACTGAGCACCTTGGGCAAACACAGGAAGTTTTGTTTGGCTTTCCCTGAGGTAGACTGTGGCATGGCACAGCGTGAGCACGTGCTGTCCCTGGGCAGCTGTGTGCTGGCGTGCTGTGAGGCAGTGCTGCTCAGCAGGGACAGGAGCCTTCCTTTGCTCTGCACCCATGGCTCTGCACAAGAGAGCCTGCACTCACACAGACACCTTTCCTCAGCTCCTTGTCATTTTCCCATGCCATGTGCCGTGCACCACAGTGGAAAATCCCTCCCCAGAGTAAATGTATGTCCCCCCTTTTTGTCTGGACTTGTTGTCAAGGGTAGACATTGTACATGACTGTCCTTTGTGACGTGTCGTTTGTGCACAGAGTGCACTGGCCCTCGTTCCTGGATCCTCTGGGGAGGCTGGAATGTTTGCAGTTCTGATCCACTCAACCACGCTCTGCCTGCTCTGCTTGCATGGGCAGGTACCTGTGGAGGCTGGAACAGCTGTGCCTCAGACAAATGGAACTATGCAAATTCTCAGCCTGATTAACACTGTCTAAAGATCTGTCCAGCATTTCCAACTGTTGGAAATGCTAATAGCTGCTTTCAAGAGGAAACTGCTGTCAAAAAATGAGGTGAACACATACTTCAGTGGTGAAAAGATAAAATAGAGGATTTTTTTTTCACCTGCGATGTCTCCCTTTTTTTAATGGGAATTCATAGAATGAGAACTGGAATTTTGTGTAAGACAGACCCTAAGATACATCTGCCTCCTGTTTTTCATTTTCACAGAGGTTGTGTTGAGCTTTTTCCTGACCTGATGTAGTATGGATGCATGATCCCAATGTGTGATTGGTTTGTCTATTGCCCTGTAACACCAATTTTGAGAGGAACAGCCATGTTTCTTGTATTTGATAGACAACCTCTGTTTATGTGGTACTTGGTTCTTCATAGTCATGAAGTCCTTGGAATCTCTACAGCCACTGAATGTAACCCACCCTCTCAACATCTTGTTGGTGTATGAAGTAATATTCCTGCTTGTCTTTAGGGAGGTCAGGCAATTTATGTATTTCTTCTGTGTCAAGCTTTCTAACAAAGAACTTATCCAAAATGTCATTTGGTAGAAGAAAAAAACTCTTTGCTTGTAAAAGAAAACTGATTCAGAGGAGAGATTAATTATTTAAAAACTTGTGGATCTTCCTGCATTCTACTGGGTATGTTAATCGGTGGGTAGCTTAAGGGGTGAAAATATCAAGAACACTAAATGGAAAATGAATGGCACATAGATGAGGAAGGAAGAGATTCTTGCCTTATGAAGCCCGAATGAGTTCTGGAGGGAGCAGAGGTATCCCATGGATACTGCAGCTGATAGATGTGAGATGCTTTTACTTTTGTGTTTGTAAAAAATACTGTTTATAGACAAATGTTCAGGAGTATAGTATGAAAAATAAAGTTGAGCTCAGTGGGTGTGGGAGTGCTTGCTACCTTCCCCTGCTACATTACATTTCCTAGAACAATCTAGAAAACATTGATAAAAATACATTAATAGTTAATATTACAATGCTCACACTCTGTCAGATTTATCTTTCTCTTAGATGTCTGAGCCAGCTTTGGGAACACTACAACTGGTTCCTGGTCTCATACCCTCCAGGTTACTGTTTATAATTACCTCCTTCCACTCTTACTGGTATTTCAATAAACAGGAGACCTACAAGAATTGTGATAAAAGCCTTATGGCTATGCTGTGCAGTTTTGAAGTGCTTTCTTCCATTTGTATCTTAAAAATAGCAGGAGTTGTTGGGGATGGAAGCAGTGTCTCTCTGCTTACATATGCTTGCAAGGAGGGCTATTTTTTTTTTACTGTATTAAAACCAGAAGAAACAAAGACCCCCAAATAAGCCAACAACACAAAGCTCCATGTATTCTCAGTTCTCAGTAACAATCTATATTGCATTAAAAAATTTCTATTCACCATTAACTCAAAATTTTAAATGTAGCTGCATTTTAACTAGTTAAACATACTTAAAGGTATATATACAGCTAATTTTTTTCATTTTCAATCTTGATATCCACTTACTTTAACATCAAATAACATACCCTTTATCTAGTTCAATAAATGTGACATTGTACACCTGTTTGCAGGAATATTTAACTTCAAGTACAGATTTATAACTATTTGTAATCAGATGCAAATTAATACACTTCCCTCACTACATTTTAATTAAGTATAATAATCTGTAGCTTTAAGGAAATACAGGGTTTCAGTGAGACAAAAGTTGTGTTTCTGTTTTTTTTCAGTCATAAATAGGAGTACTGCAGTGCTGTGGGATTTTTCTTGCCAGTGTTTTAGCTGGTAGACTAAACATGCTTTGACAGAGTGACATTGCATGAATATTTCAGGTTTATAACCAGTTTACGTGGTCTGTATATTTTTTCTACAATGCAGTCTTTTGCTTGTGTTGTACATTGTAAAATAGGAATTAAGGGCACATCAGGACTTTTTCTGTACCTTGCTAGCTACCGGCTAGAGTTGTTAGTGTTTTACCTAAGGCACCATGGCTTTCTTTTTACTTCTTGCTAGAGTGCCACTGTTGATCTTGTAATTCCTCTTGTCCTTCCTGCCACCTTCTCTAGGTTTTGTCTCTGCGTCCCTGGGGTATCTTTTAGGATGCCGGTAGGTGTACCTGCCTGATTAGAAGGAAAATAAAAATTAAGCTGCGGGGTTGGTTTTCCTTCTCCCACTCTCCCTGCCTTCCCCCTGGAGTGTTCCCTGGCCTCTTCTGTGGGTGTTATGGGAGTCCTCACACTGCCCAGTCTGGGGCCAGACTGCAGCAGAGTGCACAACAGCACACTAGAAAAACACAGCAGGGCAGTCTTGGAGAATTCCTATCATCTGGGAGAGCAAGGGGATTTAAAAAGATGTGGGAACAAATCTGTCTGTTCCTGTTACATCTTCATAGGATGGGTCCTTTGCATTTTAATCCCTGGTTGCTGTGTCTCAGGAGGCAATGGAAACAGATGCAGCATCCAAGAAAAAGGCAGCTGTCTCCTCTCTGTGTGCTCCTTGCCACAGGTCCCTGCCACTTCTCTTGTCTGAGTGCTCATGTTAATGCTGTAAATCAATTTATTGAAAAATTAATCCTTTGAAAAAGAAAAGGAAAAAAAAGCTACCTTCAGTACATGTAGTTCCTGGATGATGTAGTCATGTGAAAGCAAAAAAAATCTGTAGGTATGTTAAGAAATTTGAGTTTCATCATCTGATTAATGATTTCCCTAGATTTTGCTGTTTGCAATGCATGTACATAAGAGAAGCTTCCCTTCTGCACTTCCCAAACTTTGTCACCACTATGAACGATGTGACTCCTAACCAGCAGAAAGAAGGGGGATAATCTGGATAATTTTGCTTGGACAGCCAATGAGTTGTTATTGTGTGATTTTTTTGTAGTGGTATTTGTTTGTTTTCCTCCATGCATTATTTTTGGAGCTTGTTTTTTTTCAACCCTGAATCACAAATTTTATCATCACTCAGTAAAGTTTATTTGTAAGTCTGGTTGGGCTAATGTAGAAGAGTTTACAGTACAACATTTAGAAACCTGTCCAACTCTACAAGTAAAATTTAATATTCTGGTTACCAGGGGGCTACAGAGTATGATTGACACTTCTTACTGATGGTGTGAAGTAAGTGTGTGGTGTCCACGGAAATCAGAGGGGGCAGGGAATATTTATAGTGATTGGGCAGTAATTCACCTGCAAGCCAATATTCCATTTCAGTGTTTCATGTCCTTTGTGTGGAGCAAATTGTCTTGCTAAGACTGAGTCTGAAAAGCAGTGGCTGCTGCAGTCCAGGATGGGACTTGAAAGTAAGTGCAGATTATGAGTCAAAACATAGGGCTATTATTCATTGTGCTTTCAAATTTTGAACTCAATGGGGAAATGTCAAGCATCCATGAATATAAATGTGGAAAAGTTCCGTAACATCTGCTACTAATTTCTGCCAGATGAAAGTGGTAATTATGATGAATTTTTTTTTTGTTGATGGTGCTGATACATTAGCCTAGATAAATTCACTTGCAGACTCTGAATATCTAATTGAAAATACATGATTGTATCACCAAAATGTTGACTTAGTTCTCATTAAAATTTTAAATTTGTTTTCATTTGCTGGAGAGTTTATGGCTTACTGTTTTAGTGCAAAAATATTGCAATGAAATCAGGCAGTTTTAATGCATTAAAGGAAAAGAATGGTTAGAGATTCTGTATTTGTGCAGTCAGATTTTAGGATTGGGTTATATTATTCAGTTATTTTTTCATTAGACAATAACTTTGTTAAAATAACCTTGTGTCTTTCAAACAAACCAGACTTCACTGAGGCTTTGATCTTGTCTGCTGTCACCAGTGCAAACCTCTGCTATTATGGGTGGTGCTCTTCCATCTTGCTTTTTCCTGCATTGTTGTGGAGTTCTTATGACCAAGTGGCAGGAAATCTGTTAAATCATTGAATGCTCACTGGTGTTTTCTGTCAGATAAAGGACTTCTCTGGAGAGAACACAGCATGGACACAAAATATGGCCATTTTCTAGATTCTTGTGATTGCACCACAATTCCTGTTTCATAAGGATGCTTGGGATAAGAGACTAAAAACATTTTAACTATGTATGAAAGGAGTCTAGCTCATCTTTGTGTAACAGACAGATGCTTGGTCTGTCCTTGTTTTCTTAGATGTGGGTAATTTTTCATAAAGAGGTTCTGAGTTCTGTTTGTGCTCTTGTGGCCCCAGTGGAAATTGGGTTTTGGAAGTCCATAGTGTGATGGACAAGACTTGGCTGGACCTGGTATGATGCTGTATTCATAAAGGGTTTGTCTTGCTCCTCTTCTGTGCCCTCTGTATGTGCATGTATGAACACTTAAACAGCACAAGGATTTTGAAGTCCTGGGCACCTGAGATAGTTACAAAATGCAGAACTTCTAGCAGGAAGGAACTCACCCAGGTACAGTTTCACTGATGATGACCTTCAGAATTGGTCTCCATTGCCATCTTGATAAAACACAGGCTACAGACAGCTGCCTTTTTTGTGTTTTAGCCTAGTTCTGGTTCCTGTCTAATATTCAGGTTATCTCATGGCTTTCAGCAGTAACTGTGCTGTAATCCTAAGGTACTCGAGTTGAACTGCTGGAAGTCTCTCTGTAGTAACACAAAGCACAGGGGAGTTGACTTGCTGACAGCATCATAGACACTTCTGGCAGAACATATGCAGGTGTCAGTGATGCTGGGAGTGTGGACTTAGCTGCTTGAAAGAGCCCTCTTTGAGCTCCATGGGTATGAGGGAGGAGCTGAGGAAGTGAGCCAGACTTCTTTCCCACTCAGTAGGAGGAAGGGACACTCCTGGCACTTGGAGGAGCTGATGGCAGGGACTCGGTGTTATGACCTATAGGGAACAAGGCAAGGTGAGGGGTCAGCTGTAACATTTAGAGGCTGAGTCCATCATGAACACCTGGAGTGAAGAGAGGTGTTAGCTGAGATTGTTGCTGCACAGAGCACACTATTACAAGGTTGTCTGTAAGTATCACTGGCTAAGGGATAGTGACATAAGGGTGTATACTTGTTTTTGATTTTAAAAAAGGAGCAAAACTGATGAAAATCCAGTAGTAGGGGATCAAAGGCAATTGAGGTGTCACAGGATGTTCACTTTTGTTTGAACAGCTTGTGAAAAAGGAAATTTAAATGTCTTGCAACAGACAGATTAGTCTCACAGCCTTCGTGTGACTACTCATCAAACCTGGAATATGATTCCAGAGCTGCAAATGTAAATTGGCTCCTGTTTTGATACCATATCTGGGGATTGTGCTATAGATTACCTAGGATATTGTCTTGTGATATTTGTATTGCAGTAGTGTATCTGAACATGGGAATATTTTGTAGCAGACATATGAATTTGCACAGGAACCTGGTAAGCCTTGAATATTTTATGTAACAGACTATATTAAAAAACCACAGCAATATTGTCTCTTTCTACAAGTAATTGTAATATTAATAAGAGATACTTCTACATAGTCAGTGTTAATAAAAATGTACATTATCAGAAGAACATAAGTTGCACCAGAAGAACAATTGTGTGACGTGAAGAAATAGAATTTTTTTGAGGCAGGTTGTGCACAGCAAAGCTGATGGGGCAGCTTGTTTCACTTTGAGAATTATTATGGGGTGAGAGAAGGTAGGCAAGAAAAGAGAGAGGCACACAGGCCAGGACGTTGTTACAATATTTTGTGCAATGGCTCCCTCATTATATTTTTCAAATGGATGTTAAGCTGGAGTCAGCATAAAACCTCCCACATGGAGCCTGCTGTATGTAGAACTGATGCGATGTACACCAAAGACAGGCTTTCCTGCCCCCCCTCAATACCCCAAGTAATTGGCAGATTGAGAGGGTTTTTCTTATTTATTTTGATAGAGCTTTGAATAAAATGTCAATGCATTTTCACTTGCTTGAAATGTCATGCATTTTACTTTCCAATTTTCCCTTGATATCTAAGGGCAGTTCCTTGGATGATCTCATTTCTTTATTAAAATGTATGAAAGAGTTGTTTACATCAAGGACTGTTTCATATTTCATCTAGTCTAGTTTGCAAATGTAAACAGGAAAATTGAATCTTACTTTTTTGCTTTCCTATTTCATTGTTGTTGGAGCATCTCTTGAGATTCAAGTAAAATACTTCATGAAAATACCTGTGAGTTCCTAGCTAGTTATAACTACTTTTTAAAAGCAGCTCAGCCAGGTTTGATCTGGATGGGAACAGCATAAAAGCAAAATGAAAAGATTCGCTGAAGTGCTTAGTTTTGAGTAGCATCTAAACCTTCGTATTGTAGCCTTTTCACATATTTGTTAATATAGGAAAGAGATTTCAAAGTAGGATTGCATTTAAAAGCAATTGTTGCTGTTGAGACACCTTAATTGCCCAGACTTTTTGAGTGTTAAAAACTTACTGCTTTGCAGCATTCTCAGCTACTCTGTAACTACCATGGAGATCCTGCTTCCTTGTATTCTAGTTCTTCAGGAAAAACACCTGAGGTTTCTTCTGATGAGATCCAAGTGGAACCTAAACCTTGTAGCTTCCAGGAGTGGGAACTGTAGCTGGAAATCTTAAGTTTGAGAGTCAAAAGAATGCTAGACCACAGATTATCACATTTCTGTGACTGAGGTGTTTTGAAGTGGTTTATTGTATAATAAATTGCTGTGCCAAGGTGCCATGGAGCATGAGTGGTTCATAATGGTCAGTGTTGTAAGCAAAGCCACTAAACAATACACAATCATGGAAGGAAGAAGTTCATTACTGCAAATCTACACAGCTGAGGTGACTTTGCTGGGGAAAGCTTAAAAGACTTCAGCACAGCATGTGAAGGATGTTTGGAATTTTTTAAAACTTCCTTCCTAAAAGCCAAATGCTATGTCAGTGCATTTGTAATGTTGCTCTTCTGAGCTATTCAAATTTTGTAGGCTGGACTAGAATTTAAATGTAGCATTTTAAACAACCTTAGCTTTGCTCTGTTGGACTGTAGCAGCTTGCCGCAGTCTGAGGCCTCCCTGGTGTGGAGAGGCTGATGTCACCATAATAACTCAGTTCTTTGAATCTCATTAAATATCATTAAACATGTTTACTCCTCGGTCTTGTGTGAAGTCTTTTAGTCTTCTCCCTTCACAAGAACATGCCTTGCAGTGTCACCTAACTTGCAGTGTGTGAGGAGTTCTGTTTGTAGCTCTGGTGGGTGTGAAAGCCCAGCTCCTCCTGAGCTGGGCCTTGCCTTGCACAGAGCTGGGTCTTGCTGGCTGTGATACCCTGAGTGCACTGGACTTTGAGCCCCTGCATTAGGTTCCACATTAGGTAAGCACTGTTGGGTTGTGGGGTTTGGTACTATGGCCCTTGTTTTGCACATGGCAGTCTGGGCATCATGGTACTAAGGGATTTATCTTGGTATTAAAGTACACATCTCATCACTAAGATGGCAACAGAAAAAGAGATTGTTTCATGGCTCTCTTTGGTATGATCACAGCATTTAAATCTTTGGATTACAATATCTCTAAACAAATCTACTGAACTTTTCACAGACCCCTATCTGGTTCTATTTCTAACATGGTGGCCTTGATGGAGGTGAAAACTGAAAAATATCTGATAGAATTTAAGATATCTGAAGCTACTACTGTACCACTTTCTTGTGGACATGTGAGAAATAAAGGAGGCATTATCACCCAGATATAACTCTAAGCCAAAGTCACATAAACTTTCTGAAGCTCAAGGTGCCTTCAAGTTTGCATACTACACTCTGCTTTTATCAGCTTTATTTTGCATGACAGGAAGCTGCTGATGGTTTGTTTCTCACTCATGTGATCCCTGCCAGCCCACAGAGCAGTGTCTGAGGTGTGACATGGCAGCCAAAGTGCTCTCAGCTGCTGTGGAGTCATCCTTGGTACGGTACAAGGCTCCTGAAGGGTACTTGTAAATCTGTTCCCTCCAGCCTTCCTCATGGAGGCGTGGAAAGGGAATGGTATAGCTGGCACTCAGATGACAAAGGGTCTGTTCAGGCTATGTCCTGCCAACAGCCCAGACAAGACACTGCAATTTAGACTTCATTGCTCTTGCACTTTATATTTCTTAGAGGGTATTTCGGGTGATTTAATGCCTCTTCTAGCTCTTGCCTGCAGACCCTTTGCTGTCACTAACCCTAAGTTTGTGGAAATAGCATAGCACTGAACATAGTTAAAGCTTTATGAGAGCAAAAGGCTTCCCTGTATTTCAGTATGGTGTAAAGAAAAGTCTTATGTGTAATGTCAAGGATTTCAGAATTGGGTATAAAACCAGAAGTTGTCTTACCAGGAGAAACACTAAAGAAATATGCAGGATGAGTTTCTGACAGAAGAACATGCAGGTTTTATATTATTTTGACAGTGAGAACTGAAGGCTATGCAACAGGGAGCCATTTTTCATCAGTAAGAGTAAGCTTAATTTAAAATTGTATTCATAAATGTCATAGTTTCAATCTTAAAGACTGCCTGTCAAAATGCATAGCAAAGTTAATTATAAGGAAATAACTGTACTACAAATTACAGTTTCTGTTATTAAATTTCTCAATCATTTTGGATTGCACACACGTAAGTGAGAACCAACTAGTTTATTATAAAAAATAGTTTACATAGAAAAACACTTCAAAGACTGACTGAGGATTTTCAAGTGGATAGAAGGTAAAATGTTGTAGAACACATAGTCAGTGACAGTGTGTATATATTGTGCTATAAGGTTGTCATCAGTTTTGTCTAAAGTTCTTTTCTTTCTGTCCCATTTTTCCTTCAATCATATGCAAGAATGTCTTTTTTTCATTGTCATGACAGTAAGACTGAGCCTCATTGTATTAATACCATCATCTGAGCTATAAATACACAACAAACCATAGCAGGAGTCAGTGTAAAACTGAGCTTTAAGCAAGGTTTTTGGGTTTGTTGGTAATTTCTGGAGCAATATTATTGAAGTATCTATAGCAGTAGGTCTTCTGCAGCAAACGTCATAAAATACTGGGGGGGCAGGAGGGTGGGGTGGTGGAGGAGCACGTTGTCCTGATCACTGAGATGTAATCCACTTGTTTTGTGGTAAAACTCAGAGGATCTTTGGACCTTCAGACACTGTGTAATGGGGTAGTATTAAATTGCTGCTGGTAGTAAAAGATAATGATCTCTCTCAGTGGGCTGGCCAGAAGTTTTGAAATTATAATCCAGGGTTTCCATCTGAAAACTGATAAGCAGTTTAGAGTTTAAATGGTTGAAGTGGTTGAAGACAATAGGGGCATAGATTTTAAATGCTTGTTGCTTCTTTGAAACAGAAACCTTGACCCTGGAATTGCTTCTTGTAATTTTTTTCCTTCCTTCTCTCAGCCTTAAAAGACTTTTATTCTTATTTCAGAAACATAATACTTCGTGTTTTTAATGGTAAGATTCTTTGTAGATTACGTTCCTTACTGACTTAAAAAAAATCACTTTACAACAACATTCTGTGGCAATCTAAAAGCCTGGGTCTGCAGTGGCACATGTAGAGTGGTGTATATGGCACCAATAAGACATTTGCAGTCATGCTTGCAGTCCTTGTTATGCTGTTGTATTGATTATACATGCGGCAGTGTGCCTCCACAGTCAGCACTGCGGGCAGGGGGGGCAGACCCCCCGCCGGGGAACCCCGAGAGCCCGGGTCCCTCCAGGGCGAGCAGGCTCCTCCGCTCGGCTGGGGCTTCTTCCCTCCTCGGCTGGGAGTTGGGCAGGACAGACGAGAGAGAGACAGGCTGCTTCTCCNAGGGCAAGCCTCGTGTAGGGGATTATATAGGGCTCTGGAGGCGTGGTTACACGGACACCATCCAATGGGGCATGGGAGATGACCCAAAGCCTTTAGGAATATCTGAAGGATAGGGGGGGGTTACAAAACAAACCATAATACAATAATTATACAATAAAGATACAATGCAACATATGCACAACTTCAAAGCAGTGAAAAGGGCTCAAGGTACCACACTGCCTCAGTAGACAGTGAAGTACTTTGCTCACAAGGCCCTCAAGGAATGCTCCCATTGCTCAGGAGCCCCTGCTCTCCTGTGAATGTAATTTCCATTAGGTTATGTAAGCTGGCTTCACACCATGCTAGGCTACTTAGGGCAACTCCATCAGTGCTGCTGTGCTGGACGGGGGAGAAAAACAACCCTACATGAAGTTGGTCTGTTGATTCTTTTCTTGTATGCTTGGAGTTGAGTGCTGTGTGACAGGGCAAGATAACTCAGGCTGGAGGTCTGGGTGGTTTGCTGTGTTCTGTGTGTGACTTGATCTCCAAAGGGAAATCAACAGTTGTGAAATGGAGAATTGTGGATAACCTTTGCAAAGGGAGCTTTCATCCTGACTCCTGTTAAACTGATGCTGCCTTGCAAACTAGAATGTTAGAAATTGAAATTGTCTACCAGTGGAAAAGATTGAACATTATCTCCTGTGGTAGCTTGGATGTTTCCCTATTCCCTGTGAAAGATCTGTTTTGTGGAACCTTACAAAAGTATGATAGCTGAGTAACCTAACTGAATTTTGGGCTGGACATATGAGCACTTTGAGATGATGTGCTGTGTCTAAATTGAAAGGATAACAAAGGAAGGCAAGGATGGTAAAATGTCATTTGTGACAGAATGTCTGATGTTTCCCAATTTGTCCTAGTGAACTGTAAAAGAAGTATGTAATAAAATATTTGAGATAAAATATAGTAGTGTTAAACACTTGAGTTTGAGAAGGCACTTAAAATTATAGAGTGTAAGAACTGTTCATTGACATCGGCCAATAAAGTAATTGTATAACTGAATTTTCAGCCAGACATAGGATATGCAAAGCTTTGGGAAACAACAGCCTACATCTTGGGCATCCACTGAATTCAGAAGCCTTTAGCACTCTGAAGAAACGGGCCTTGCTGTTTCCCCTTTTCCACAAAACCTTTATTTAACTGGCAGACTCCTGCAAGAGAACAGTGTTGCTAGGAAGACAATGATGGCATGCCCCAGAGTCATTGAGCAGAACTACCTGGGGGTTTCTGGAGACACTGCTGACTCAATTCTTCAGTTTCCCTGCTGGCTCCTGGGCTCCGAACAGGACTTGATGGGTGCTGCCAAATGCTTTCTGCTGTTGCTGCTCAGCAGATCTGTCAAAGGCAGCAGCAACACAAGCCATTTTCTTCGTATGTGCTAGATGCTTGCTTTCCTGAGAGATTCTGCACTGTGTTTTGGGGAGATGCTTTAGATCTAAGAAGAACGACATGAGCTTAGAAAACCTTTGGGATTTGTGCTGCAGAAGTTGGTGTATTACACTTCCTCTCTGCTGGTGGCTGAGCAGGGCAGTGGATTCCCTGTGGCCCCTGTTTGAAAACAAAGATTTAGAGATAAGGAAAACAACTTCATTTGGTTTAATGTTTTCAAGTAACACAGAGGCATGCTATTTCTATGGTGTAATGGGATAACTTAGTCTCCTTAGTGCAACTGGAAAGATACTACTTGAATTTTAAGAGTGTTAGACTTTTGAATAAAGTAGTGCTGGATAGGAGGCATTCTTGAGTGTGCAGTCAGATATGGGATATTATAGAAATTTATGAAAGACTCAACATTTGTTCCCAGATAATGGGTCAGAGAAAAACTACAGCAGTGAATATACAAAAGTGTTAATTCTCCCAGGAGGATTTTTGCCTTGTTCCTAATCTTTGCTTTATAAAACAGTCTTTGAAACTTTCTTCACACTGGTGAAAAATTGCATTGACCCCAAAATAGTTACTCATTTGTGTAGATTTATTCATGTGGTTGAGTCATTGCAGCCAGGGGATCTTAACTAGTTCTGGTTGCATTGAAATTTATAATGAACTTCAAAAGAATTTTAGTGACTATTGATTTTTAGCCATTACATTTACAGAAAATTGTAACTATGGGAATCACTATGCTTGCAAATTGGTAGGCAGAAATGTTTGCTCAAACAAGTAAAAGGCAAATAAAAGAGATGGTGATGACCTGTAGTTTCCTAAGGTAAAACCTAAAGAAGTCCCAGGAGATGCAATTACTAGGCGAGCTCGCAGTTTTGTCTTGTGATCTTCCTGATTTTCACGACTGTTTGATTAAATGTGATTAGTAGGGGAAGAGGTACAATGGGGCTCTTTGTTAATAGGGGAATTCAAGGAAGGACTGACTTCAGAACATGCTTAAAATCAGGTCTCTTTCTAATAGTACTATAAATTTATTAAGCCATGCCTTATGTTATATACTCAGTTTGTTACACACCTTCTCATTATTATTCAGCTTTCATGTGCTTCTAAAGATGGAAGACAAAGTGATATTTAACCATAAGGCTCAGATAGCATTTGCCAGACGGATGAATTGCTGCTCTTTGATTTACTCCTCTTCATTTTCATAGACCAAACAAATATTTTTGCCTGGCTTCTGAAATATCTTCTATTTAATTCTATATGGCAGCAACACTGGGAGAAATTCTGTTCACAATGATATTTATAATTGCCAGAAATAGAATATAGGTATATTGCCAAATGTGTATTGAGGTTGCTGGCATGGGATTTAACCATTTCAAATAACTAGATCAAAGAAGTTCACTCAAAAACTTTCTTGTATATATTTAGGCTGTTATTACTGGTAATGTATGCCTTAGAGGGAAAAAAATCTTAGGGGTGAGAAATCTATTTTCAAAGATGATGCAATCTTGTTACATAATAGAATTTCTTAAAAGATAAAGCACTTCATGACAAACAAAACAAAACAAAAAAAAGACAGAAAAATACCCCCAAACCCATGTACAGAGAAAGAGATAATATACTCCTGGAATATATCAAGTTTGTTACAACCAGCTTCTTCATGTTGATTAGACCCCAAGGTATCATGAAAGGAGTAAAAGCTGTATTTTGACTCCATCCAGTAGTCCTTACTCCAGTATTGGAAAGCTGACCAGGTAATCTAGACAAGTGTGAAGGCTTAGTCTTTCGAATGTTCTTGTGTCTTGGCCCTGCTGTGTGCAAGGAAGGAGGTAAAAATCTCAAGTAGAATGTTTGATTCAGTTTAGTGTTGAGTGTCAAGATTGCGTTCTTATGCCCCAAATCTTGTTGACAAAAAGGAAACACACCTTATTATTATAAAATAATCTATTGCTATTGTAATAGAAACCTTCCCAGTCTAATCAAAGAACCATTATTAGCCCACATCCATTCACTGCAGGAAAAACAGAGAAAATTAATGCTGCATACAGAACTATATCCCTGTAATGAATAACACAGGTAAAACAGTTACATACACACAGTACTAACTAGTTTCAATCCCTTCTCCTGGTGTTATTCTCACCATTCTTTGCTCCTTTGAATACTAAAATAAAAAGCTTCAGTCAGGTATTTGAGAGTAGGGATGATGTACCCCTTTGCCCTGGAGTATATCAGGTTGACAGTATTTTCTTATTCTTACTCTTTTTGCTTTGTTGTCCCTTTTAATTTGCGTGGTAGGAAAATTACATACAGGGTACAAAATAAGAGTTTTTAAAGCAGATCCCTTCATCTGTTAACTTTTCTGCCTGCTGCATTTGTTACCTCCTGTTCAAACAAACATGCTTTATTTTCGCCCTGAGAAATCAGAGACTGTATCTTGTTGGGATCTTTTTCAATGACATTCTTGTTTGGAATATATTCCCTTTCTGTGTCAGGGGAAAACTTCAGTCTTCATAAGTAGATCAGAAGCCTCCAGGAGCAGAGAGATTTGTGGGCTGTAGCTTTCCTTGATACCTATTCAAGAAAATTTAAGAAGAAAGCTTATGATGAGACTGTATTTTAATTTTTCTAGTGACAGTTCCTTTTATTGTGGAACACTTCCGTTTGTTGATTAAAGAGTTTCATATCAGCAGAGTTGTGAGCATTGGGTGCCATCTCTTCATGGTGTCTGGAGTCTCTGTGGATCTAGAAGCACTGGCTGGGTTCAGCTGTTTACCTGTCTGTCTGCTGCTGTTAGAATGGGAATCTCCTGAAAGTCTAAGAGAAAAAAAGTCTGTCAGGGAAAGCAAGAAAGGACATGTTTTAATTATTAAAATGCCATCAGTAGAGGAAAAACCTGAAGAAGACATGCAACCCCCTTCTTTGGGTGTAGCATGTCTTGTTTAGGAGTTGTATTTCCTCAGGCATGCAGAGCGTTCAGGGTGTCTGTCCTTCCAGTGAAGGCAAGGGCTGTGCGGTGAGGGTTCTCCTGCTCTCCGTGTGTGTGGTGCTGCGCCAAGGGCGCTTTCCCCGGCCAGACATGGCCCGGGGCAGGGCGCGGTTGCGCCCCGAGCGCGGCAGTGCTAACCTTCTGGAAAGCTCTGGGGCCGCCGCCTGCCTTGCGGGAGGGGCTGCGTGCAGGGTGAGCTCAGGGCGGCTGTCCGCAGGAGGGAGGCCGGGCAGCGCTTCTGGGCACCCCGCTCTCATCCTGCAGGGAGGGATTTACTTTGATATCTGATTGTTTGGGGGCTTGGGTACTTCCAGCCATAATGTCGGCTTGCCTCAGGTGCTGAACGACCACTGCTGGATGGAATGGGGGGGCAGGGCGCCGTCCGGACAGCTTTATTGGGAGGGCATTGCGGCGTGGCTGAGGCAGAGGGCTGAGGGGAAGGAAGGGCGGCACCATCGTGTGTCCCGGCAGCGAGGAGAGCAACGCTTTTGGCAGGAGTGCAGGGAGCAGGGAAGGTTGCGGCAGGGAAAGGTGGGTCTGGGCAGTGAGGAGGAGGCGGGAGTCGTGCTGCAGGGGTCGGTGTGGGGGAATGCGCGTCCGAGGGGGAATCCCCTTCCTTGAGCTCCCCATGGGCTCAAATTGGACTCTCTGGTCAGCAAAAGTGGTTAAAATTTAAGTTCTTCGTTTTCTTTGCCAAACAAGATGGATGCCCCATGGGATACGTGGGATGGGTGGTTTAGGAGTGGCCGCACTTCATGCGACAGAAGGGATTTCTTCTCAAATTGAGCACAGTTTAGCTGTTCTCAGTGTCCATATGATAAGCAGATTTTCCCGAAGAATACACATTAATGTGTGGAGGAACCTGTCTCTGAATTCAGTAATGTAAAGCATTGAGATACGTGACAAGACTGTGCAAAGAATTAAAAAAAAAAAAAAAAAAAAAAACAGAAAAAAAAGGAAAAAAAAAAAAAAAAAAAAAAAAAAAAAAAAAAAAAAAAAAAAAAAAGTGGCAAAAAACCAGATAAACTCACATGAGCAAGAGCTAAAGTCGCTCAGGACTCCATGGCTATATAGAACACTGCTGAAACGTTTTACTGCCATTGCTGTAGCAGGATCACTGCTGCCTGATAATCCTGGCATGAGGTATTTTTTTAGCTGCATTTTTATTTACTTAAATAACTTGAAGTTAATCTGATTATTTTTTTTCTTTTAGCTGCAAGTTGTCTTCTTTCAGATTGAATATATTTTTACATAACTAAAGTATGTAACAGCATAATAAACCAGCTCTAATCCATGTATAAATTAGTTGATGAACAAAAACTGTATATAGACTATCTAATTAAGTATAACAGCATTCATATTTGTAACTCTGTGCTTTAACTGCTAAAGTTGCTGCCAACTCTTCCTCTATAAAATCAGATGATGTAGCAATATTTTGGGGGGGAAAAAATTTGCTGTGCCAAAAACCATCATCTATCTTTGTGCTTAAATTCCAGCAAATGTAAACCAACAATGATGACCGTAATACACATGGGGAACTGCATATTCTTTACTGCCTTTTAGTTATGTAGCAGTATCAATCACATTGGCAAAGGTCACTGAATGTCAATTCATTTGTAGTGCACCAGGCTCATTCTAACAGGAATGGAAATTCCCAACAAATAAGGCCAAAATGTAGGCCAGATTTTAGAGGGAGTGCAGGTCTGAAGTCACTCATTCTTTGGTGTGAATAACTAGGGCTAGGAGACCTTCTGCTCCAATTGATTGCCTTTATTAAAAGTAAGGGTTTGGAGGTTGGGGGCTTGGGGGTGCGCACCGCCGCCGCTGCTCCCAGTGGTTGACATCCAGGAGGAGGTTCTTCACAAGCCTGTCGATGCCGGCAGGATTGGAGTCCCTTATCCTCAGCAGCATCGTCTAGAGACTTCTCTTGGCTCAATCGTCTAGGGGAGTCTTCTCGTTCAAGTGTCTCTTAACTCATGGTAACTGGTTTAACTGGAACTGGCTTTCTCATGTTCTCGGAAGTCTTCTTGCCACTCTGGTGTGGACGGTCGAGTGGTCAGTATGATGACTCGGCGTCTAGGAGCAGTTATGTCTACTTCTCGGTCTTAGTTAACGAGATGCACGTAGTTCAAGTTCTCATGGGAAACCCGGAAGATGTTACCCGACGGAACAAGGGACAGGGGATTATACAGGGGATCATAAACAAGGATGAAAATGGGTGAGTAGGGGTACAAATGAGGTGGATTCGAAGGGGGTGCAAATGCGGGTGCAAAGAAGTAAAAGCAGGTGAACAGGGAGTACAAACAGGTAAACATATTTAAAGTGCAAACAGCAGAACAAAAACAGAAACAGGTGAGTATACATTCTTGACCTTAACATTTTATAACCTTTTAACTCTATTCATAACATTCTTGAAATGATCTGATAACCCCAGAAGTTGATTTGCTTTTATTTGTTTCTTGTTATGTATTCTCTTGCCAGTGCATGTGCCCGTGTCTTGCTTTTACAGGTGCACAGTATTTTAAATGTGCTGTGTCTTTGCAAAACTTCATTTATTAATATCAGGAGTGATGGCTGGGTGTCCTAAACTATTGCCTTAGTTGGAAGAGGTTACAGTGATTGCACCACTTATTGAAAGTGTGCAAGAAATGCAGCGGTGTGCCAGTGAGGTTTAGAGCTGTAGGAAGATTCTAAGAGATTGAATTTTTTGTCAGCTGGCCAGGCTCAGGAGAGTGGGTTTATCACCAGAAAAATGGCACCTTTGTTCAGAGTAATTGTGTCTGTATCTTTTTAATAGTTCCCTCAACACCATTAAATGTTGTTTTAATTTGGTGATCTTTATGATCTAGAAATCCTAGAACTGATAAATGGAGCATGATTGACTCTAGCCAACAGATGCAGTGATTCACTTAGGCAGTGTCTGATTGTTAGGGTTGTTAATATCAGCAGCAGAAAGAACAGATTGAGGTGAACTAAGTGTACGTTATGGTATTGAAGGGATTATATGCCATAAAGGTTAGATGGTGAAGATTTGGTCCAATTTTTAACAATTTCCACAGTTTTCTGTGCCTTTGACTTTGTGAAACCTAATTGAAAATAGGCGTGTGCACAGATCAGGGCAGTAGAGCTGCTGAGGGGACTTCAGTGCTGCTGTCCTGGTGTGCTCTCCTCACTGCTGGCTAGCAAAGAGCAGTTGTTTGAACGTGGTTCCCTGCTGAGTAACTCTGACTCGTGTTGTTCTCTGCACTCAAACACATATAGTTTGCTGTGGCTTTAGATCTCCTTCAGCAGTTAATTACTTAGTGCATGTGTATTTTGAATGTTTTTCTTCATGTAAGGAGTTGGTGCATTGGAACCATTCTTCAAAACCGTGTAACAGCTACTAGACTAATTTAAAGTTCAAAATTTGAAACTAGGTAGGCAGTTGTGGGTTATTAAAATAGATATGGGAGACAGCGACTGAGTCTCAACAAAGATAGTTTGAAATTTCAGCAATTAGAATCCAACACTCTCCTTGTATTGCTAAGGTTGTCTTTTGTCACAGAACTGACGTGCTGGTAGCATAAGTTTATAGCAGACAAGAAAGGCAGAAGTCTGCTTAGTGAGGTGGAAGCAAAAACGTCTTGTCAACTTGCTTTAAAACAATTATTGGAGTTTTTCTCTATTTTTCCCAACTTTTTGATTCCAGTAACTGAGGATTTTACACTGAACAGTTGTGTGCAATTACACCACGGTGGTATCCAATTAACCACCCAAGGTAGCACTGCTCAAAGAGAGACCTAAATGATGTGTCTCAGCAGTGGTCCACGTTTGTTAACCCGGGCCTGGAGCAATGTTCCTTTGGAGTGCTGAACCCATGTTATGATGCCTGCATGCTGTTTTAAGAAATACAAATTTCCTTGGTGTCCACGTGTTCGTGCTAATGATGTTTGTATCTGTGCCTAATTACTTCAGAGTAGAAAGTTTTTCCATAATGTCTTTGTTCCTTCTCTCTGCCCAATGTGTGTACGTGGAAGATGTGAATGATGTGATTTCAGTGCCTTTGTCCTGCCCATCTGAAATGGAGAACTCTGCTTCTGAACTTCTTTTCCAGAAGAACAGCGAATGTTTTGCCTACCTTGACCTACTCACTCTCTTCCCTGGCAGCACAAAGTCAATTTTGTTTTGCTCTTGCAAGATTAGTAAGCCAATGATAGAGTATCGTGTTATGTACGATCTCACCAGTTTCAGGTCTTCAGAATAATCTGCGCGTTCTGCCACCCTTTTGGAGGAATTCCATGCTCATTCTCTCACAGGCACCTTCCCTCACACCCCCTTGCCCCTGCAAAAAACAACCAGCCAACCAAAAAGCCAGTCATATGAAAAACCTCCCCACCCAAACAACTCAATAACCTAAACTAAATTCGAGTCAGAATTGAACACAATTCTATATAACATGAATACTCTGTCTTTATTGACACGACATTCAACTTAGGGTAGTAAATAAATAAATTTCCTCATGCTATGTCACTGAGATTTGGGAGGTTCTGTGGAAAGAATCATTTAAAGGAAGGCAGAGGGCTTTGAAGACCTTCTGTATGTGTCGACTAGCTCCTCCTTTCAACCTGGGGGTGAAATGGAATAGCTTGCAGCATTTGTTGCCAAGATGCTCTACTGCTGTACAGATGTAGATGACGGCTTTTTTTTCTGGAAGGAGCTTTTGCTTGTGCTTTTGGAGCTGTTCAGTTAATCCCATTTCTGTTGCCTTCTGAATCACTTCTTTGGTTTTTCTTTTCCTCTTTATTTTAACTGAGCTATCTATGTGGAACACATATTATGATTAGCTTGTATGAGAATAGAGAAATCAGGAGAAAGCTTCCCATTTGCTTCAGTCAGCTTTAGGTTGTAATCACCAACATTCCTAATATTAGTTTAGAAAATCACGCATTCCCTCTTACCTAATTTTGTTGGCCCTGCAGGAGGTTTGACTGTTATGAGAGTTGTGTGGAAGTCACATCTGGATGTTCTGTTCAGATAACTAAGCTTTACTGAGTTTCAGAAAGCAGTTGTTGACCTTGACCTTAGCTTGGTATGCAGTAGAAATATTTGTATTATAAAATGAGACATCCTAGGATGACAAATACAGTAATTTTTTTTGCTTTATTTTGACCTGTGGCAGATGTAGTTGAAAACCCAGTAATTGATGTGATGTATGTCACATGAAATAGGGAAAGAAAGCACTGAATAAAATGACATGGTTAATTTATTAAAAATCATATATCCACAAAGTGTGTTTTTTGTGTTATAATTAGTTTATCTCTAATTAGTTTGGAAAGACTGTAGGAGCTGTAACGCTGAGTCAAGCAGTCAAACTTCATAGAAGTTATAACTGGTAAAATATTCCAGTTTTCTTCTGATGCTGATCATGTTTCCTTGCAAACGCAAAATAATAGATTTTAAGCTCACTTCACTGTGCAAGTAAAACACTTACAGACATGTTTAAGTTTCCTGAGCTGATAAATGGTTGTAACTGCTTTTGAAAGTGGGTCACTGTAATGTCAGCTTTACAAAATGATGGTTCTCTTGACAGTGTTCTTGGATAGCTGGCTGTGTGATACTAGACTGTCAACCCCTCCCCGTGTATACAATTTGCATCTTGGAGAGTGAGCTGCAAGGTGGAAGGAGCTAAGAGGTGGCTTGATTTTTTCTGCTAGAACAGGCACTCTCTTACAAGAAGGCAAAGTACGAATTGCTAAACAATTACTTCTTTTAAAAGAGGTCATTAACCGAGCACTTTATGTAGCAAAATACTTCTTCCCAAATTGCATCTCTGTATACTGGCTGTGATCTTTTGTGTGTGTGTGCAAACAGTATTGTACTCTTGCTCTTTACTAACACTGTAGACTGAAGTGCTGCCTTTTGCTTCAAAAACTAAATCCTTGTCTTGGGAAAGGAAATACATGCAGAGTTCTAGCCATGTGTTTAGGGTGATAAACCTTTTGCAAAACTGTTCCAGGAACTGAACAGCCCATCCTTATTGCTAAGTCTTTCGCATATCGCAGTGTATTATGTTCATTTACATACCAACCAGCACTAAATTCTGGTTTTGCCCAGCATGTTGCTACCAGTTTTTAATTCCAATGTTGGTGTAATTTCTAAAACTGTTGAGTCCTTCTTTTTGAACCACCTTCTGCTGCATTTGGTTTTTCCTTCTTCATCATAATCAGATCCACCAGCATCTTGATTAATAAAATTATTTCAGGGGTGCTTCCTGTTGGATCGTATGGAAGGTCTTAACAATCAGTATGGAGAGATGGGGTGGAATTCCACTATCAAAGGGCGTAGTCAAGCAAATGCTGATTTTTGAAATGTGCAGCGTACTGTATTTAAAAATGGATCACTTTTGGTTGTTGGTCAGATTAGACTAAAACCAGACTGCCCAATTTTCTGTGCCTTTTGCTGAGTTTTATTCTGACATGTCATTGTAAAATTGTTAGAGAAAAGCATAGGTTCATTTTAGCAGAAATGCAGCAGTACCTTCTGGTTATAACAGGAACCTGGCACAGTCTGGGACCGAAGGGACAAACTAAGAGATCTCTCCTTTCTTCAAGCATTCTTGAGGCACGTTTTTTTATGTACTTCTTATCTCTAAATATATAGATATTTTAGTTTCATGTAGCAACAGAAATTCCCCTTTTGCTTGGAATGCTTTTACTGTGAGACATCTGCCTGGGTACGTTGTACCCAGACTTCTGTTGCTTAGCTCACTGTTAACCAAAACATGCTCTTAATCTGAGTGGGCTGCCTTGGAGAGACCAGTTAGAACAGAGAGAATTGATTTTTCACCAAAAAGGTGAAAAATCAATTTTTTTTTAACCAAAAGGGTTTCTGTAACCCTTTTGACAGAGTGGACTCAGCATGTCAACAGACATCTCTTAGGCTTACCTTTTTTATTAATTTCCAAAACTGAAGAAACTTTCTTATGCAGGGGTATGTAAGAAGTAGATGCTAAGGTATGGAAATTATAGAAGTTAATAACTAATCCTTCATTTTAGGATTTTTTAATGCTCTTACATCTTGTTCAATTGCCAGGAGTTTTTTTAAATGATATTACTAAGTATAAATTGTTTTTGTAAACAATATATCTTATTTAATAAAATAGATAAAGTGCTGCTCAATCTGAAAGTATTTTCTTAAGCTTTCAGATGAGATTTATGATGGATTTGTTGTATCTAAGCCAGGTTCCCTTAGCTTCTACTGACCTTTTGTCAATTTCAGACTGATGTCTAATTGATTTAAAATTGAATATTAGAAACATATCTAATCTATTATTATTATAAGATATTACTAATTTAATCTATTATCTAATAATCTATTTAATCTTAGATAGCAGATTAAAAAACCCAACATTTTAAAATACACGAAAACCATAACAAGTTTAAATGGGTTCTACAGCCAGTGAAGACATCTTTGTAAGAATACGTCAATATCTACTTTCAGTATTCTGCTGAGATTATTGATGTATTTAAATTATACTTTAAAATAATTAGATATTTATCTGGAAAGCACTAGGGGCTGGGGAGAAGAACACTTTTATAAGCCTGAGGTTTTTGTAGCATTTGCAGTCCATCGGTTAGAAGACACATTACTCATTTTTTCAGTAGTGGAAGATTTATATCTTTCAGTTAATTGCCCATACTTATGATCTTAAAGCGTACAGAGCAGTCACTTGAGAGTATTCCTTTAGATCTATATGAAAAATACAAATTGTGGAGCTATACAGATAGTCCAGTGTGTGTACTATGAGGTACAACTACCATGCATGTTTCTTAGTTGGAGTAGGGATTTCCTCAAAAGTCTCTTCAATGTCTGATGCTAGACTGTCAACCCCTCCCCGAGTATACAATTTGCATCTTGGAGAGTGAGCTGCAAGGTGGAAGGAGCTGAGGAGTGACTTGCTTTTTTCTGCTAGAACAGGTACTTGGAGCTGCAAAGGACAGGTCCCATGTGCCATGTTGTGGTTGTCAGCATCACAGATCTGCTAATTAATAAGAAAATAGGAGTTAAATATGGTCTTACAACATGCAGGATTTATTTTCAAAGTATGGAGGAAAAAGAATGGCAGCCTCCTGCAGTGACGGTAGTTACTAAATTGAACAAAAGAAGGACTGTAACAAAATGCAGGTGATGTTTAGGGACAGATAGAGTCAGTCATCCCTTTTAATGTAAGATAGCGCAGCTGTGTAATACTTGTAAAGCTTTAAAATACATGATAATATGAAATCTGATAAAAAAGTATTCTGAGGAGCAATTAGAGCTGCAGTAATTCCTGTTTGTGCTTCTGAAAGTTCAAAGACAAAGCACAAAAATTACGAAGAGTTAGTTACTTTGAAAGTAATTATGTCAAAATGTGAAGGCGTTTTGACTAGTTTGCTTTATTTTCTTTCCCAAGATAATTGTAGCATTTTTTTTCCCTGGAACTTACAGTTTCTTCTTCATGCAATTGCAGAATTCACAAAGCTGTGATGTAGTAATAAGCACTGTCTCTAGTGAGCAGTGACATTTGTGGCTCTTGTGAGTCTCCATCAAGGGCTGAATGCCACAGGCTACAAGGGCTGGGCCCTTGAGGCTCTGCCCTGGTCTCTCTAGCCTTTCGTCTAGGTTTGAAATTTTAGATTTTCCAAGAAGGAATTTGCCAACACCAAACTATTGTATGGGGGAAAAATTGAAGGGTTTTGGTTTTTTGGTTTTTTGTTTTGTTTTGTTTTTTGTTTTTTTTTTGGTGGGGGGTTTGTTTGTTTGTTTTTTCTATAAGCTTAGACCAATAATGTAGACACAGTTGAGTTACTGCTTAGTGATCTAGGTGAGACATCTGTCTGGGCAAAGGCAGTGCTGTGCAGTGGAAATACAGCCCTGCGTGTTTCTGTGTAGTGACCTGAGCAGCTGCTCAGCCCTGCACTGAGTGAAAGCTCCTTTGGATTTCTGGTAGTGCTCATTGTGAGGGACCTTCCCACTTGGGCCTATGCAGAGTAACTACATGTGCAAAGAAAAGTAGGAACGTAAAAACTGCTTGGAAATTCAGTCCTTCGGCAGAGTGATGATAACTTTCCTCATGCCTTCACCTCATGCTCTTCACCTCCGAAATCATCCGGAAAACATTATTTGGCCGATATGCTTTGATAGAATTCATCACCAAAAGTGTTCTTGTCTGTCATGAACACACCTAATAGTTTGTAAATTACAGTCTGGGAGAGGAGATTACTTTTGAAACATCTTTTCAAAGGAAAATAGTTCCATTAAAAGATCTTTTCTTATAAAGTAAACCTGGCTGCGAAAAAATTATTTTTTTCATATCTGTATTTGAAATAAAGTTAAAATATTTAAAGATGAGAATCAGCTCAGTACATGACTTTACTGAAATAAGTTTTCATTTTCTCCTGCCCCTTTGCTGTGTGAGTGAGGGTTTTTTACTTGATACTGGTGATGTGATGGAGATGGTCTTTCGTGTATATTACTGTGGGGACTGGGGGAAATCCACTAAAGCAGATCTTGCACAAAGACAAGCCCATTGGTGGGGAGGGAGGATGAAGTACCTGTTTGACAGCAGTCATTAGCCAAGTATTTTAGCTTTCTGAAATTTATTTATTTTTTATTTATTTTAATAAGAATATTTTTTCCTAAATAATTCCTAGTCCAGTTGAAACCTAGCATTTGAAATCCAGGTCTGATACCTTGCTCTTGCTTACCAGCACTTCAGTGCTTTTGAACTTGTTTTGAAGTGTAGAAAGTTCTCTTAGAATATCTGCTGTTTTGTGAAATGTTTTGACTGTCATATAAATCAAGAAACCAAGGCACAAAATCCTGTATAACAAAACACACACCTTCTTTCAGTGAGTTCCTGAGGATTTCAAAGAGTGTAAAGCCCTGAGAGCACCTTGAGGACTTTCTTTCTTGGAGCTTGTTGTACTTGTTCAAAGTGTATGGATGGTTTGTGCATATGAGCTTCCCAGAGAAACTCAGATTTCAATTCTCAATATTTTTCCCATTTCTGTCTGGTACAAGGGTGGGTAAGTTGTTTAAATGGTTTCCTTCTTTCATATTTTACCTTTTGAATGCACAGGCCTGACTCTGTCCTCTGTCAGGAAACTTCCCAATTAGCCTCTTCATTTTACAGTACTGGGCTGCTAATACCTGTCATGCATTCCTGGTAATCCAGCAGGGACTTTTCCATTTCAAATCAAATGGCTTCAAATGTCAGAAATACAGCCACTAAATGATTGGGCAGCACTAATAATATGTAGTGTCATAAACCTCTGAGATTTTGCTTGCTATGGCAGAATATTTTGACCTCTCTCAGGGGCTGCTGGTGACTCTTGTTGGACTGATTGTCTCTGGTAGCCCTACAGTGATCCCCCAGTCCCACTGCTGGAGCACTTTGGGGCTCATCAGAAGTTAGACTGTGTTGTAAAGAGCACTCTCCACATGACTGCAACATGGCCAGGCTTGGTGTTCGAGGGCTGGCAGGATGCTGCTTGCAGCAAATAGCCCAGGACCTGCAGTTGGACATTCACCTCTGCAAGCTTTATGGAAGTCTCAGGATTGCCTTTGGATCCCAAACTGCCCTGATGGCACCTTCTCTTATAGTGTCATTAGGCTGCTGGTAATGATGGCAATCCCCTGGTGAACTTGAAAGAACCTGTTTTAAGATGTCATGGGAAAGACCACAAAAACTCTGTGGATTACAAGGTCTGCAGACATCCTTGCAGTTTGCTGCATTGTTCTTTAGATGTATTAGAGGATTGCTTTGTATGGAGCATGAATTCCAACACAAATTTTCTTACACATCTTTACATTATATATGGAATGTATTGCTGGATGGCTCAGTGACACATCAAGAGTTTGATGGGAGTCTGGTCGTATATGGAATTGTCAGTTGAGCCTGAATTTAGCACAGGAATAAGGCATTGTACTTGACAGAGTGATTAATTACATCTGATAAGATTCAATAATGTGATGTCAGTTTCTCTGTATGTCCTCTTTGAAATGATGGATCTACAGTATCCACAGTATTTTTCAGTGGTCATTAGGTTATGTGTAGAAATGGAAAAGGGTTCATGTATGTGAATGTTGTGTGAAAAACATCCTGAAGCAATTGATTGCATAATTAACAATTACTTAATCGTGCTGGTGAATGTTAATGGCATTATTTGCCAGAAAATAAAGGACTGTGTTCCCAAAAGACATTCTTTAAGTTTAAGCTCAAAATAGCTAGAAAATAAGTGCAATAATGATCTGTGTTCTTGCTTTTTGTTTTGAAAGTAGCGTGATTAATTAAAAGTATAATCAAATTCTTTAACTGACAGATAACTCATTAAAACAGAAGAATGTATACGTAATGATAACTAGTTTCTAATCTTGACACCAATAATTCACAATTACGGTTACATCAAATGAATTTTTTTCTGTTATTTTGGTGGGATTCCAGGGGGAAAATGTTTCAGTATTTCAGGATTCTAGAAAAAGAAGTAAATGAATAATTTTAAGTATTGTGCTCTGCATTAAAAAACCCACAAACCACAAATGGACATTTGCACCATCAGGTCATACCTTGCTATGTGGATGATGAATGCTCTGAAAGAAATTGTATCTGGATATTTTTTAACTAGGTCTCTAATTCTGGTCCTGCTGCTGTAACTTTGTGCATCTTATTTTAGCCCTGTATTCCCTTGAAGTCCAAATGCTTGAGAGATTTAATGTCTCAGAAATGGGGTTGAAATTTATTTTGCACTCACGGGTAGAACACAATATGGCAGAGAATATATGAAAAGTAAGTTCTTTTTTTTAAAATTTGCCGCCAGACCAGCAAAAAAATGCCTGATGAATTTCTTTGGCTCTGTCTGATCTCTTCCACCTCTCTATGTGGAGCATCATCAGCATGCTAGAGATCAGTTCTGAAAAGAGAGATTGTTCTAAGAGTGAAATTCCTGTAAAGAGCTCTGAAGCACTGGTAGAGTGGCAGTATTGTCTTTCTCCTACACCATTGTAACAAGAAAACATTTTTGGCTTTAAATAGAAAATTGAATCAAGTTTCCAGTCATGCTTCCTTATGCTGGAAGCTGGAGGAGATGGTCTAAATTGGTGGAACTGCTTGTGCCAGCTAAGAGATGGTATCTCACTCCTTCCACACTTCTGCCTGTGTGACCCCTCAGGGAGCTGCTGCAGCTCCGTGAGCTGCAGGGAGGTGATACAGATGGAAAGTGTGAGCAGTTTGCTGCTGTGTCACTGGGTCACAGTGGTCAGTACGGCTGCAGCATGGGGGGCATGGAGAGAGACGGTGCTGAAGAGCCAGGCACCGAGCACCTTGAAGAGAGATGAGCAGTGCAAGCAGGCACTTGGTGTGCAGTGATTCCTCAGGATCAGCTTCAGTCCTCTGAAGTGTCTTTAAAGCCTGAGTACCAGGATTGCTGTCTCTGGTGCTAGAACTTGTTAGGAACAAAAGACAGCTTTTTGTTAGAAGAGAGGACATTGCTAAGCAACTGGTAGTACAGTAGCAGTTTGAAATATTTATGTGATGTAAGCTTTATTTTTGGTGTCAGAGTTTTGTATTTTTTAGCCAGCCTCTCCTACCCCCAAATCTGTGTTGTTTGTTCTGAATTCCATAGCTGAAGCTGCCTGGCAGTCAGGGCCAGATTTTTTTCTCAGTTCCTTGACTTCAGTGAAGTTGCTCCTGATTGACATGAGTATATCTTCAGCACAAATCAGGTGGTTATTGTACTCCTGGAGTCAGATGTAGCCTACTTCTGTCACACCATTTCAGATTCCTACACAGGCAAGAATTCTGTCTGTATATAGACGTTTTAGAAGAGTTACTGGATATTTGTTTCTCACTGCAGACCGTGGTGATTCATATGTGTGTTACATAACTTTTGGGGTTTTTTCTCTTCCTTTTCATTTAGTAGTGCAGTAATTTAAATGCCAGCAATGCTAAAACACCTAAAATATGTATTATTTTTTACTTTTTTTGACAAAGATTTTTCTCTAGAGTTTTTAATGGTCCATGTATTTCAGACTTTTTTCAGTATTATTTGTTCTTGGTGTTAGCTTCCCTTTTTACTACCTAAAGGATATACTTCAACCCTCACGCTGCGGAATTTCTACTGTTAATGAACATCTGTTTTTCATAGTACTGTGTTTATGTAGTTCCCTAATTCCTAATGTTGGCTTGATTCTAGAGGACAGAATAATACTAACCGTGATTTTTTTCCCTCCCGTTATGTTTTTAATCCTCTATGGCTTTTAAAGTGTAGATGTCTTTAAGAGTCAGGAAAAAATGTATAGGCAGATGGATGGTTTAATGACCTCACAGACTTGCAGAAGTCACTATGCAAAGTGTATGAACTCCGTGGTGCTGCCAGGCTGGTGAGCCTCCATCAGCTGAATTTTAATTGCCAGGCAAGAGAAACAAGGGGAAAGATGGGTCTTGCTTAGGTTTGTGTGAAGGTAGTCGTGTTGAATAAGGATGTCAACAATATTAGATTTTAGGGCTCTTATTTTCAAAAGGTTACTCACAGAGTTCTCATGTTATTTCAGAACAACAGGTTATGGAAGGCAAGAGCTCCATAGCAAATCTATCTAAATAGGCATGGATTGAAGGGGCTGCTAAAACAAGATGATACGAAACTGGTGTATTTGCAATTCCTTTGGTCTGTTCTTAACTTTCAGAGAGATTCAGCAAAATCTCCAGAAAGAAATGAATGAAAAAAATAATAGTGCAAAGGGGTGAAAGTTGAACACTTTGAAAAAGAAAAATAGAAAGTGAATTTATTGGGCTATTACTTTATCAAAAAGAAAAATACCAGGCAAAGGGAAGCAGAAACTAATTTGGTTTTGGTACAAGTGTCCAAAGGAAAACTGTCGAACAGGAAATAAGTTCGTACATGGAGGGAAATATGATGCAGTGGGAATAAATGAAGCGCGGTGAAATCAGGAAGCAAAGTTAAGGTAATGAAACACTAAGGTGAAGTATGAAGAAGGTAAGAATTTGGAGAAGAGATGGCAATATAGCATCTGGCCAGGTTCTCACACAGCTGCTGAGCTGCAGAGTGACTGCAAGTATCTTGTGGCTTCTGTGATATGTCTCCAGCAGCAAGGGAGGGCAATGTGTTAAACTGAACTGAAACTTTAATTATGTTATAGAAGTGGCAGGAGGTCAATAATATTTGTAATTTGAACATTTGTGGCAAATCAATTGTATAATGAAAGCAATTATAACATCATTAGAAGTCTGATAAACCAATAACTTTGTGATAATTACTTCTCAGTTACAGGAAATAATTTACCACAGGAGATACTGAAATACAATATATGAATGTGGGAATCCAGGACATACTTTTGACTGTCCTGGGTGATGAGAGACCCTGGCAGGGGGCTCAGAGACCCTTGCATGGAGTGAAAAACACCTTTGCCTTTGATTTTAGCCCTTGGGAAAAGTTGCCATCAATATCTGAGGATTTGCAAGCCACAAGAGTTTAAGTAGAATGATAGTTATTCTGTGCACAGTGTGAAAAAGTAGATTTCTAGGGTTTTAGAGTGGGGGTTCAGAAGGCAAGATGGAGGAATCTGGGCGTGCCCTGTTCTTCTTTCTTCTCCTTCTGTCTCTCCATCTTCTGTGGTGATGGGGACACATTCTGATAGTTAAAGATGATCACGGGTGCTTTACATAGGTAATAGGTATTGGAACATTATTGTAAACATGATATACATAATTTTTACTATAAGAACTCAGACACCTCCCTGTGGGAGGGAGTCGACCAGGATCTGAGCTGCTGAAAAGACCTTTGTAGCTCAGAGAGAAAATGTTATGATAAGAAATAATAAACAACCTCTGAACACGAGCAGACGGATTTCAGCTTCGTTCTTTGGCAGCAGCAGGAACAAAAAGGACATTGTGGGGTGGTCTGGCAGCCCACCAGCCCAGACTCCCACATATGAACACTAATAGCTGTAGTCGCATCTGAGGCATATGTGCCATTTAATAGGAAGTTTGAATCCCATCATTTATTTGAACATTATAGATTTTTGACAAGCAAAAAACCACCACATATATATGGGTTTTTGGGTCCCTCAATAACTTGAGAAATACTAATTTTTTTGTGTCATTGAATAGCAAGATGATGGGTGTTGTTCTGATTTTTGAGTTTGGTTTTTTTGTCAGATCAGCATGTGCACTAGGGTGGGGGGGTTGTGAATAAGGAAGTGCTTGAGGGCGGAGGATGAGAGTGATAGCCTGCTTTTCTGAGAGCCATTAGCAAGGTTACAGGATTATAGCCTACATGAAATTGTACCACGTTTCAGTTCTGAAAAGTGACTTATATCTGTAACTAACTTTTAAGATGCATGCCTCAATTAAATTTATTTAACCTGTGTAGCTGAACAAACTGATTCTTGAAACTGTTGACTGTGAAGCAAATACTGGGTTATGCTCTGAAACTAATAGAATCACAGAATGGTTTGGGTTGGAAGGGCCCTGTAACATCATCCAGTTCCAACCCCCTGCCATGGCCAGGGACACCTTCTGCTATCCCAGGTTACTCCAAGCCTCATCCAGCCTGGCCTTGGAAATTTCCAGGGATGGGGCAGCCACAGCTTCCCTGGCCAACCTGTGGCAGTGAATATGATATGATTTATTAAACTGTCCTGTTTGAATAAAGGACAGTCATTACCTTTCAGAACGGTTTTTATTCCAGACTTTCAATGATATAAGAAAAAATATTTTTTAGTTCTACGAGTTTATTATTTTCTTTCCTAGCAAGTGTTTTTTATTGCATTTATCATGGTATGATGGCAATTTATGAGGATAGGATGCTTAAAAAAAAGTAAGTGAAGAAAAATTAGCTAGCATTATTTCTGAACTGGATGAGGGAAATCAGTGTTAGTGCAAATGGCTTCTTACTCACTGCAGTTACTCTGCTGGCCTGTCTTAGGTTGCAAGATGTGGCTGGGGGTGTGTATGCTATTGCTATCTGTTACAGGTGAGGCAGTTATCTTCTGTTAATTGGGCAGTTTTCTTTATCTCTTCCACAAACCAGCCCTCCCTCTGGGAAATATCTTCTCTTAATGGGCCGTTAATTATTAATTACTTTCTGTTAATGGGCCATTGAGTGTCACTGCATTGCTGATAAAATTACCTCATCCAATTGTGAGATGCTCTGCCCAGGGGGAGGGAGAAGCAGTCCTACCTGGATATAATCTGAGATTTTGGGACACCAGAGCAGCCTTCTCCACTGGATTCCCAGAGCAGCAGCTTTCTTCTCCACTGGATTCTAAGAGGAAAGCTACACCCTTCTACAGGATCGCTGCTCCAACAGAACCACACCTGTCACTCCAGGAGGGCTGCAGCCACCATTTAATGGGACTACTACCACCACCCTGACCCACAGGGTGTCAGGCTGTGTTCTGACTCTGTCAGTAGGTTTTTTTTTGTTTTTTTTTAATACTGCATTTGTATTTTAATTTTCCTAGTTAAGAACTGTTATTCCCATATCTTTGCCTGAGAGCCCCTTAATTTCAAAATTATAATAATTTGGAAGGAGGGGGTTACATTTGCCATTTTAAGGGAGGCTTCTGCCTTTTTTTATCAGACACCTATCTTTTTCAAACCAAGACATGGCCCTTGGTCTCAAGGTTGCACATAGGTTGTGTTTTCACAAAGCTTGTTTTGGAGATGCTTAAAATCCTGACCACAGCCGCCTTCAAACTAGAGATTTTAAAGAAAAGTTTGATAGTAAAAGAGAAAAGTGATAATGGAGTAATAGCTTGATATTACAGTGATGTTACAGTAATAGCAGAATTTTGATTTATGGGAAGTTCTAGTTATCTTCAGTGGAGTTTTTGTTGTATATTTTTGTTAATAAACTTCCCAGTCCTCAGGAGCATGTTGCAGAGGAGGAGTTGCTGCTTGTCACTAATTCTGGCACATTGTTTGGAGTGTAATGATACGGGGATGTTTAATTTCATCCCTCACCTTAGTGAGGGACTTGTATCCATCAAAAAATGTATCATATCTCTGTGGCAACATGTTAATCCTCTCCTGTAAATAGCATGTGTTCCCCTTCTTTGTTACCCCAGGGAAGAAGGTGCTGTTCTGTAGAGGTGCATGTGCATTGAGTTGAGTGCACACATACATATACAGAGTAGCCATCTGAAATGCAAAATGCTAAAGAGCTGAAGTTCCTCTGTAAGAAGAACAAACAAGATCTACACGCTTAGCATCTCCTGCTGGTATCCTGTGACACAGGGATTCAGAAGGACTCCTTCTCCCAGCCTGAAGTGTGCCAAAATGTTTGCTTGTGTTTATGAAGTATGCAAACTGCTCTGGCTGGTATTTGTCCTTGTACATTCTTGGTACACCCTACTTCTTGCTTTTTCCTCTGTCTCATCTCCAGATTTTACTGTTAATTTTTCCCATTGGATAGCTATTGTAAAAAGTAAATTATTAAAAGCCTGTACAGCCTGCAGGAACCCATTGAAAGTCTTGCTCTCCTGATGAGGATTTTCTGCTATGACTTTCAACTGAGATTTGTCACTTCATCAGTTTTTAATTTGATTAGCACGTGATATGTAGTTTTTTCGTTTCAAGTTCTCAGTCAGCATTTCAGTAAGTACCAGGTCTAATTTATGCACGCAAAATTCTAACTACATGAAGCAATTTTCTTTTTAATATGAACTTTTAAATTCATCAGATTAGTTGAGATGCTTTTCCCTTAGACACATCCTGGTTGGCATTAATTATGTTACCATACTTTAATTCTTTGTTTATTAAGATGTAACTAGATTGCAGTTTATTTGTGTAAACTACTTTGTAGAGTGGAAAAGTAATAAAGTTAAGATTTCTGGAAATAATTCCTTTTTCAGTCTGTTTTCAAACTGATTCAGACTGAGGGTATGGGTATTTTGTTGGTTTCTTTTTTTGGGGTTTTTTGGTTTGTTTTTGGTTTTTCTTTTTTCTCTTTTTTTTTTTTTTTTGCGTCTTCTGTCACTGAATCAAATGTCCTACTGCTCAAGGTGCTAGCACTGTCACACTTGGAATAGGGTACTTAGTATTATGTGGGATTGGGATTGGCAAAGGACTTTCTTTTTGTGAATAGTAAAAATTTTTGGTTTTTTACAGGTGGTGGAAAATTGTTCACAGGCGTTGCAGGCTGCTGTTGGAAAACTTACAACTGAGGTAAGAGCCTTGTCTTTCCCTCCTTTTTGGTACTGTAGATGTGATATATGTGTTTAGACAAAAATGTATGTGTGGTTTCCTTGTGGTAGTACTAAACTGAGAGATGTTTACTTTTTTCCCTCAAGTTCCATGACAGTAGGAAAAAGATAAACTACGTTCCTAGATATTTAACCTTCACTTATAGCACTGAATAAACTGAACTAAAAATTTGCATATAGCTTCTGGTTATCCAAAATATTTCTGTCCCCATGTCCCCCTGAGGCCGCCTCCCCACCCCAAAAATGTTTGTTTGTGAGTTTTTGCATACCTAAAACTAAAAACTCTTACTCTAAAACTAGTAAAAAATGGTTTTATGTATGTCTTTGTGTCCTGGGGTGATGTTATGGTACTGTATCCCCTATCGTCTTCTGTATGCCCAGACGTGAGTCCTGTACCTCTAAGCTCAGAGGGGGAGGAAGGTGGTGGCATTCTTTTGGAACCCTGTGTTCAAAAGCAAGCTGTGATTGCAGACTGTGGTATTCAACAAAGAGGTCCATTCTTTTAGCGGAGACACCCTGTTCAGGATGTTTCCTCCTAATTGGTGTCAAAATGGAGATGCTCTGATATGACAGAGTAATCAGTGCGTTAAAACTGTTCTGAATTTTTGAATGTAAAGCACTGCTTGGATCAAAAATTAGGTAGAGAACCACAGTGAAAAGTCGCAAACTGTGTAAAGCAGTAGCCAGATTTTGAAAGCACTTCAGCCAGTGGAAGATTTGAATCTGCTTGGCTGGCATAAATGAAGTCAGTGGAAAGAAAGCCTGGATGCTCCTTAAAATGCTTTCAGGAAAAACTGCCTTTTGGAGGCTCATGGGTCAGCTTCACATTTGAACCATTTCACATTGGTTTCCTCCTAACATTTTTAAGGAACCTAAAGGTGCGATGCCACCGTGCTTTTGTGTTAGTTGAAAGGGAAGGTGAGTCCCATTTGGTTTGGTTATGTGAATAGTACTTTGCCAGAAAGTGATGAGAACACAGCTTTCAGTAGGAAATTTAGTATCAGCTCATACTCAAACAGTCTTTCCTGTGTTTAATGGTTGTTTCTTGTCACTGCCGTGTGTTTCCAAGAAGTTAATTTCCTAACAGTATTGATTGTAACTGTGGCCACTTAGGCTAACCTCCAACAGTGGAAGGGAACATTGAGACATTGAGATCTCTCCTCTTCCCCCTCCAGCTGGAGGAGATCTGTTTCGCTTAGCATGCCTTTGTTAAACTGTACTTACAGCTAAGGATCAGCTCACAGCAAAGGGTTGCTGCACATTCTCCCGTGGATTTTGTTGGTAGCACGGTGCCGGAAATGGTGAGGAAAAAATTGGTGTACACTGTGTCCCACATTGTTTTCCCTCTGAGAAGATTTTATCATAACTTTTATCTTCTCAGGGGTTTAAAGTCACATTTGGCACCAGTTCTTTATCTAATTTCTGATATTTCTTGTGTTATAATGTTAACGTGGGCACCTGAGATTCTGTAAGCTGAAGCTGGCATTAGTAGTGCAATTATATATAGTATATAGCTCTGTTACTTACCACAGTAGTATGGTTCTTTGTTTTGCTTTTATTCCTAGTCCATCTTTCAGCCTGTCTTTTGAATGACTACAAACTGATTTTCTATATGCTCACACTGCTATTGGATTTCAAAAGATACCACAGCAGGGAAAACTACTGCAAAAATAAAGCATTTATGTTTTGAATTAAATGAAAATGGTAGAAAATGTGAGGCTTTTAGATTCAAGGTACATAATTAAGGCTGCATGGACCTTTTCCTATTAGTTTAAGTTCTGTGCCAGTATGTGTGAAGAGACAAAGTTAACCACATGTCCTCTCCGCCCCCTCTCCTCGTTGGGGCACCCTCTCTTCAGTGCTTCTAATCCTGAGGTCTCAGGCATTTATTTGATTGGAACTGAAGCAGCCACTACTATTTCTGAAATCCTTTTCAGATAAAATGACAGGAGCTTTTTTAGAAATGGTTCCAAAACATCAATTCTATTCCATTTCTTCATCCTATTTGAAAATTCACTTTATTTAAACATGAGTAAGTAGTGAGAGTTTTCTGCCTTCAAAACCCTTTTCCATTTCTTTTCTGTTCAAGAGAAACAGTATGTGGGCCTTAATAAAGGGTGAGACAAGCTTTGAAATGGGAGGCCAAACATGCAGCTTAAATAGAACCACAGAATGGTGTTTAGACTAAAGCATCTCCAGAAGTCATCACATCTAATTCTGCACTCACATGCAAGCCAGTTCACAACGTTGCTCAGTAAAGTCACTGTTCAGCTTGAAGATTTATATTTCTTTGGTTTTGTGGCTTCATTGTTTCTGTGTTTCTCTTCACTTTTTGACATGGAATTTGTTATAAATAAAATTGTCTGGGGACAAGAATTACGCTTTTGTCAGGGAAACATGCCCATTTTTTGGAACCAAATAATTTATCATCCACCTTTTGTCACAATACTCAACTTACAGCCTAAGAGAGATGTGTTACCCCATTTGCCATCCTGACCAAGGGACAGCCAGCCCTTTGTTTGGAGTTTGCCTCCTCTTTCATCCCCCATAAGGTCTGAAGAGTACTGAGCAATCTTTCAGTTGGTGCATTGTAATCAGACATCAGCATCCAGATTTCTTACCAGGATATCTCACGCATTTTTCTCACTTTCATCGAGTTCACATGGAGCTATTTAATCCAGTTGCTATAGCAACCATCTTATGCTCCAATGAATTTTTATTATATAAAGTGTACTATTAAATACTTGATAATGGTGTACTTCAGGATCTAAAGTTGGTGATGTAATTTATGTGTTAGAGAATAGTTCTAGATGATTTTTACTCACACTGTCCTCTGTTCAAACAATGCTTCATGACATTTAGATAAATGACTCCCAGTATCCTGCAGTTTCTACTGGAAGCTGGTGGCTGGTTAAGAAGGGCCACTGTGGGAAATGTGCACAATCAGTTTGTACAACAGAGAGAAATCTACTGTTGCTATTACTCATCCTCACTGTTTACTGTACAGTTCCAATTTCCCTAGTAATGATCACATGGTCTCCTTTTTTTTTTTTTTCTGGGTGGTTTAGAATTACACAGTAGTTTGTATTGTACCCCTCAAAAAAAATGTAACTGGGAACGTAAAGAATCTAGGTATGGAGTTCAAGAATGACAGAAGATGATGTGACCAACATTCTGTTTAAAGGCTTAAGGCACTTTACCTACAACTGCTTCGGTTGCTATGCTGTAATTAATAGAAGGTAGCCAAAGGACACTCTCGTAGACAGACTGATTTAGGGTAATTGAACAATGGACAATCTCAGTTTTAAAAATGTCAGTTTATTACTGCAGTTAGGGTCAATAGGAGCTGTATTTAGCACTTCCAGAAATCACATCTGTCAACTTTATTCAATGCAGTAACTTGTGGAAGTGCATAAGCTATGTTTTTAATTATTGTATTAATCTGTATTTGGTTTGTCCCGCTCCCCCCTACCTCCCCCTGGGTGGATTTACCCAAACCCCTGCCCATTGCCCAGCCTGTCCAATCATGGACAGGTTCCCACGCTTCCCCCGCCCCTAGTCCAAACCCCCTTTCTAGAAGGACCTCGGGGCTCTTCACCCTATTCGCTCCCTCAGGGAAAGACCCACCTCCCGGGAACCCTGATTGCGTATCCCCCGTGTCATGTAACGCCTGGGGCCCACCATTGGTCGGTGTGTCGCCCCGCCCCGGGGGTACTTAATCTCGGTCCCGAGCCAAAATCCTCACTCCGTCTTGGATCTCATCCTGCAATAAACGTCTTCTTTTCATCTCTGATGGAGTCCTCCTCGATTCCCTTCCTGGCTCTTTGTGGTACAGGCACTACAGCACTCACACGAACCCAAACCTGGTACCTCCTCACCAGCCAGTCTTAGGAGGGAATAGGCAGTGCTGTGAGCGCACCCCCTTCAGCTAGCCGGCGCCCGGACATCAAGGGGACTCATTTCCACAGTAACTTTGTCTAGCTAATGTCAAGACAACAATTTGGTTTATCTAGAACAAGTTAGAATTTCTTTCTGGCTCCAAGTCATTTGGATGGATGATCCAGTCTTGCATGTAAAAGTAATGAATTTTTATTAGCAGCAGAACTCATGGTTTGCCTTTGCGCTACTACTTTTTGTTGCCGTATTTGCAGTAAACTCTACAAAATCAAAATACTTATGGGGCAGAGGACATGCTGCAGCTAGTCCAAATGCAGAATTTCTTCATGTCTTAAGCTATCAATTGCAGAAATTAAGTCCTTGCCATTGGTAGAAAGAGACACAATTAATTACACCAGTATCAGTAAAGAAGTGGCAATTCAAAATGCATATGGATAAAGAAACCAGCAGCAAAATTCTTGGCTAAAAAGCCTTGATCTTGTCAGTGCTTTTAATATGATAGTGTAAGGCTTCTTGCCTGGTTAACATTACCATATGTGAACAGAAATCTTGACCTAAGAGCTGGAGAATGAATTACTCAGAACTGTGGAGAAGCAGCAAAGAAGAAAGTTCAGCCAAAGTTCAGTAACCTATTAGGAAGGGAAGTCTAGATAGGGGTTATGTTTGTGTCCTGCTCTGTGACCTTGGGCAAGTAACTTTGTCTCCAGCTTTGTCCATTATTTCTCCTACCATTTGCTAGTCTTGGCTCTTCAGCCTGAGGCGAGGATTGTATCTTGCCACATGAGCCCTGATCTTAGTTGAGGATTCTTAGTTGAGGATTGCATATGACTGCAAAGCAGGGAAGAACTAGCACAGTTGGAAGCTGAGATAAATAGAATAGCTGCAATAGTAGTTTGCCCTTTATCCTGGCAGTAGTACATATGCATGCCTAGCACTGACATGGGAAAATGAAGGCCAGTTGTACTTGTGACATAAATGTACTTCCTAAAATCGTAATAATGTATTTCTTTTAGAGAGTCATTCTAGCAGCCTGACAAAGCACCATTTAGGTCTAATGATCAGTTTGATGTTTGTTCTGAGCAACAGACTTGTTGTTTGCTTCAAGAAGACTGAAGTTGCAGTTGTGTTAGGCTACAATAAATTAGGGAATTGAAATGCAGGGGGACAGAACAGGGTGGTGAGAGGTTGCTTTTTCCAAGCTCCTTGCAGACTTTGGAGATTTGCACCATTCTCTGCCATGTAGAGTTTTTTCATACCTTCTTTTTGCATGTCATCTCTGTTGTCCTATTAAAACTTTGAGCTCCTTGTGCACTTCTCCTATTGAATCCTTTACACAGCACAACTCTCCCATACTAATTTCTGTCTGTATTCTCCACATTCCAGTGTCTCAGAAGAACGCAGCTGTTAAACACGTATTGGGAATAAGCTGTTTCATATTCACAAAGTTAGAGTTTCATTCAGAAAAACAACTAAAAATCTTACGCATGTTACATTTATACAAAATATGGATTGGTTCCAGCAAGAGCCCTTAAGAAGCAATCAAGTAAAGCTTATGAAATCCGTGTCACATATGAAACCCTGACCAAACAAAACCCAACAAAACTAAGCAGATGTAACTCCTCTGAATATCTCTGTCTTCTGTGTGGAAAGCTACCTTTTAACTGATCCTTTAACCTTGGCTCTTTGTATATAAACTGTAAGCAAGTTAAGGTGTAGATCTCTCCTCCTTTTAGGAGGGTAACAAAGCATACCAACCATGTTGTGACCCAAACTCTTTCACTCCCACTGTGTTTCTGTTGTAGCTTTTGTTTGTGCAAGTGTTTATACATATGAACTCTTTAGAACTGCTTATTCTGAACTTCACTCAAGGGAAAAGACATAATAATTATTCATCATTTTAGGATAGAGGACACTGTGCATGAAAACACACTTTTCCAAGAACTGGACTGGGTAACAAAACCAGATAACTGGAAATCCAATTCATATGTTTTTCAGAGGGATCCCTGTAATTTTGTGAGAAAGCTAAAATCCTCCTTTTCAGTCAAAGCAGTTAGCTTAGCTCTTAATGGAGTAGCTCTGTATGTTTCTGTGGTGTTGGAAACACATTGGGGAGAAGGCTGACTACTTCTATCTACAAATCTTATATTTAAATATATAACATTCAAGTCAGATACAGGGATAAATTCAATTATCTGCAGTACACTAGTCCAATTCTTTCCATATTCCCCACAGAAACAAGTTTCTTTTGCAGCAGTTTCCTGCCATTTCTATAGATCTATTAGACTGATATGTCTCCTGAGTGAAGAAAATTTATTGGTGTAATTTTTTCATATACACTTAATACCAAAATACCAATTCCTATTGCAGAATGAAGTCTTAGTTCATTCTTTTTGTGCATCGCTTCTTGCCAGCTGTGCCAGAAGATAAAATTATCTTAGCTGTTTGTCCATACAGTTAATGTTATTTTCAGTGTTTGGAAAATACAGCCAGAGAAGTGAAACCGGTAGGAAAATAGCACTTTATGTTCTTAAAGATGCTATTGACTTCAAATTTCATTTGTTTAAGGGTGTTTATTTGAATTAATCTTGGTACTTTAAAAAGATTGATGTATTGGGTGTTAAAAATCTAAACCAGAATATATTTCTGTGTTCAGCCACCTGGTACTATGGAGTGCTGTTTCTAAATTGTTCTTCTCGTCCCTCTCTACTAGTATTAATGGATATGTTTTTAAAGCTTATTAGTAGAAAGGGAACTTGGTGTTTTTCCTTTCAAAACTGTTCGGTGTGTTGGAGTGTGGGGGGTGGGACAATTTGATTTCCATGTGGGTTTGGCATTTACTATAATTGGTATTGTCTGCAAACAGTTGTTTAGGAGAGAGCTACATTTTCATGTCACATGGAAGGAGGGTGGAGTGGTGTTACAGGAGCAACTTAGAATGAAAAATCTACCCATAGGACACAAGAATTCTGCAAGGTGTCAGCCCTGTTCTCCAGACTTACCAACCTGCATTGTAGTTGCTTGTTTTCAGTTTGTGCCGTCTATCCCAGGATCTAAACTGAGCTAATGCAGAATAAAACCACAGAACTCCTGATGCTTCCTCCCTTTTGGCTTGAAAAATTAATTTTTCAGTATCAATATTCTTAAATTACTTATAGAAATGTTTTATACAAACCAGTTACACTTACATCATTTAGATTGTCACTGGTTGTTGGCTAGGAAGAACTGTTTCCAGTTATTCTCACAAAAGAATCTGTCTGTTTGGCTTGACTGGAATATGAAGATTAGGACTTTGCATCCAAGTGGAATAGGAATTTTAAACTAAATTGTCCACTTACGTTTGAGGAAAATGTAGACATAGTGGAGATCAGGCTCTGTTCTGCTTAGTGTGTGCTAATGTAGTCTTCTCAGTGTAATCTTTTACCTTGCCTAAATAAACTTTTAAATACACTTTTCTCTCTAGGTGCTCATAGACGTTTATGTTAGTCTGCATTGTGCAGCAATTCCCAGAAAAATAATACCAGGTGAAGTCACTGAGAATTGTGTTGTCATAAAAGCTAGAATCAGTTATTTCCCTTTACAGTTTAAAACATTGCTTAAGACCCTCCAGGGTAGAAATAACATCTCCAGCCAGCCTAATTTGTGTTACTAAAAGTAGCAACACCAAAAAAAACCAATTGCCTTCTATAATTTAAAATTGAATGTATACCTTATTACCAGAGTAGGAGGGATGCATTTCACTGTAGTTCTCATGGCAATGTCCATCAGGAGGAAAAGAAAGAGAAATAGAAAACTATTACCCAATCATAGATTATCCTGGGTCATAAACAATTGGTAATGAAAAACAGAATTCAGTGAAAATTCACTTAAAATGGTTAAATTAAAAGCAGTCGTTATGAAGGGTGAGTGTGTGATGCAGCTTTTCAAAATTAGTCTTTTTAAGTTCTGCCTGTTTTGACATTCTGATCTGACTTTGTGGCTTCTTTGTCTCTGTGAACAGCTTCAATAGTCTCTTGCTAAAAGACATGAAAATATAAATCAGCCAAAACTTACATGAATTAAGACAAGGTTCTGCAACCCATGGTGTGTGGGTGGGTGGGTTTGTGCTTGTGCGAAGGCAGCCATGCTTCACACTGATGAGTGAAGAGTGTCTGGAGTAGAGCAAGCAGGGCAGGGTGGGGCCGATGTGTTGCACACCTGATCAGAAACATGAAGTGCAGGGAGAGGCAAAGGCTCTAGGGGATACACCCTGCTGTGCTCCAGGTTCCAGCACTAGGGTAGTACCTCTAACCAGGTACATAAAATCCCAAATGATGTTACAGGTCCATCAGCATTTACAGTGTCAAAGTCTCCTTGATGTGGAGGAGTTAGTTCAGCTGGGTAAAAAGCTGATGTCAAGGGATCAGAGAGGAATGGGTGCTGTTACACAGCAGCACTGTGTGTCACAGGGAATGGAGGAGCCACCTGTGTTGCTTTGTGACCCTTCTGGAGTTGTCCACAGGCAGCCCTGATGGATCCAGTAGATACGGCTTAAACTGCTGCCTCAGATAACTGCTGTGCTACTGCACCCTTGTGCTCAGGGGTGCTGCTCCCCCTGTAGTGACTGGCAGTGGAAGTTGCATTCCAGCCTGAATTCCTTCAGGATCCTGTCAACTCTCAGGCCCTTTAGCAGTAGCTCAGGCACGCACACATGTTTTCTTCAACCAGCACTACTATGGGGCTCCAGTTTGGGCAGAGAGGTGGAGCAGTAGCAGTTGAAATTTCCACAAAGGTTTGGTTGTGTTGCTGTTGTTGTACAAGAGTGACAAACTTTCAATTAATTTACCATTTACCATCCTGATTGGTCTGAATTAATCCACAGTGCAACTCCATTAGCTTCAGCTGACCTGTGACATCATTAAAATTATAGAAAAGTATTGATATTTCCCTAATGCAGCCAAGAGTTTGTAAATGGAGTCGTACTAATTCTTATATAACGAAGCTAAAAATCTACATATACCTTACTTTGTGTTTTGTAAATATATTCTCTTAAATAAATCAGGGACTATTTTACCCTGCAGTACCGGTATGGGTATCAAATCCACTCATTTGCAAAGAAATATTAAGTGCAGTTTATGTGGATAAGGAGAAAAGCATAGGCTCTCGAGCAGAACTTAAATACTATTAATGTTTTAATGGCAAACTAAAAAGTGGGTGCATTGACCTGTTCAGGGTAGACAAAAATGTAAATTATGTTTTCTCTAATTAGAATGAGTTTTCTGTTTACCCAAAGCTGCAAAGGTTGTACTGAAGGTTGTACAAAGAGTGAACTGTTTGTGTAGAATTTTGGAAGGGTTTGGGAAATATTGTTCCTTTCAAAAGGAAAATCTCATCTGCTCCCTACTGAGAACATGTTTGCCTTTGTCTGTCCTGTGCTGAAAAGCAAGAAAACCTGGTACATGCTTGAATCTGAACTTCCTTACGCGTTTATTCTGGCCTCCAGACGGGCCCGCTCGAGTAATGGTTAGCACTGACTCCGTGACTCACAGAAGGCTGATACATCAAATCCTCAATTCCATCTTTATTAAGAAAACCATTACTTTTATAGACAGTTATGATACAGGTGGACCCAATTGGTCCTCTAATTAAAACTCCATCACCATTGGCTAATTAAAAAACGACCCCTTGGGGTAAACACATTCCACATTTCCCAAACACCAGGTGGAGCCAGTTAAGATAACTATTGTTTATCATTCTTTGTGACCTTATCACAGCTTTTCCCAGGAAAATGCCTAGGAAACTCTGTCGCTCTCTGTGGCTGTTACCACAGTTTGTCTGTATTATTTTTCTCTTCAAGAAATACTCTTCCAGGAGGGTTGTATTTATGTTCTCAGTGGTCTTAAGTTATAACTGTGGTAGGATTTTTTTTTTTTTTTTAATTTTAAATACTCCTTTCTTTAAAAAAATTGCTTACTTAGTCGATAATTGAACTTTGATCAGTGCTGCTCAACTCGTGTACCTTGGAAACTGCTCCTTTTCCAGGAGGGCTGGTTGGGCTGGTAAAAGGTGCTGCTTCTAGGTAAGACACTTTGCCTGTGTTTAGTCTATTATAGCTGTTAAAAAATATATCAGCAAAATATTTTGGTGCTGTTGCTACTAGAAATAGTTTACAAAACCAGCCACATAATTTGCCATTGTTTTTTCAATTAATACCCTTTTCAGAAATAATCTGACGTACTATAAACCTGAATCCTATATCAAGATTCTAAATGGCAAAACTGTATCAGTTTCAGTGAGCTTACTGAAAAAATAGTGAGTTGTGGGATTGCATTATTTATATTTTTAATTTTTGTATTAATGGTTCTGTAATGGTTTGTCCTGTTCCCCCTTGCCCCCCTGAATGGACTCACCCAGGCACCTGTCTGTCTCCAAGCCCCCTTCCCAAAAAGGACAGGTGACACCCCTGGTTCTCCTGCCAGTCCTGTCCCTACCCCACCCCTGTTCTAGAAAGACCCTTGAGATTCCCTACCCCATTCACTGCCCTGGTCAGAGTCCCACCACCCCGGCCCTCTCATTGCATGCCCTCGTTTTCAAACTACCCCTAGTGCCACGTTATTGGCTCAGGCTGCGCCCCGCCCAAGGGGTATTCAGTCTTTGTCCCAGAAAGTTTCTTGCTTTCGTTCTTCCAGTGCTCAATGGAATAAACCACATGCTGCTACCTCAGAATGATTGTCTCTCCTCTCTTCCTGGCCGCAGCCATTCAGACTCACAGGCACCCTTCCTAGAACCCACGGACCTGTTACCTCTCTCCTGCCAGTCTCAGAGGTGACAGGTGTGTCACCAAGTTCCCACCCACCCAGCTAGCCGGCGCCAAACCTCGGGTGGGGGACCCCGGCAGTGAGTCACTTGAAAAGTGTTTTAAGCCGGTTCATTGCACTGAGCATCCTTTTGGTTTGGTGATTAGTTTCCTGACATCATCCTTCAGGTCTGTCTTTCATTTTAAGTATCTGCTTGACACTGTGACTGCTTACAGACCTGGAGCAAAGTAGACTCTTTCAAAGAGACATAAGAATGAAATGTGTGTTTCCAGAATAACAGCAGAGTTGAGTATTTTTCTCTTGACCTTGCAGACCTTGGTGCTAGTGTAGCTGTGTGGAGTTGAATGTAGCAAAAGTAGGAGAAAAAGTAAATGGGATTTTGCCTGAGGCAAGCAGAGTTTTCCAAAGCATCTGAGGGCATGCTTGGTCACTTTAGGTGGTGATACCAGTGAAAACAGAGGTTAGTGGATCTCCCCTAACTGCTATATAGAGGATGTTTCTTTTGAGCTGTCACAGCCTCAGACAGTTCTTGTCCAGAATCTGTGAGTTAGCCATAAAACTCTGCTTGACTAATCGAATTCTGAGATGGGAATAGTTTTGTTTCTGTTTTGTCCCAGCCAGAGATCTGGATGAGTGGAATACCTCATCCTAATAATAGAATTGAACAAGTACCAGGGACCAAGGCAATGTTTCCTACTCTGGGTTTAACTCTTAGGCTAACCACCATAGGTGAATCCTGTATATCCTTCTGTATGTGCCAAAAGTAAGTAGGTAAATTCCTGATTTAGGACTTTGGATGTCAAGGATGCAACACCTCTGTTTGCCTGAAATGCAGATTCTTTCTTGCCCCCTTCCATCTGGAGGCAGTAGAAACAGCTGTCTTTCCAGTAGCAGATAGGTACTTTCAATGTAAGACTTACTACTTACTCATTTTCTTCTTGGCATCTGAAGGAGGATGTTATGTTGTTTTCTGCTTGTTACAGCCCCATTCCTAGCTCTGCTGAAAATGTTCTCAGGGTGCCTCTTCAGCATAGCTTGTCCTGTAGTCTGAGGTTTGTCCATGTCTTTTGAGGGAATGTGGAGAGCCTTTTATTCTGAGTAAGCAATGGTTTTATGCACAACATGCCCTAAATATGGTGAGAGCAGCGTACCAGTCTGGAGAAAGACTAGGGTATTGAGGAGGGAAAATAGAAGTCTGCTAGCAGGATTGTCCTTCATTAATTCTACTTGCAATTGAGAGAGAGGAAACATTGAGCAAAGACCTGTCTTCCTTTCTTCCCTCTCTTAACTGCTTCTGTCCAAATAATGAAAAAGCAACTATTCTCTTGCTCTCTTTTTCACTTTTACTGTTGTTTACAGAAAAAAAAAAATCCCAAAAAAGACTCAGTTCAGTATGAAGCCTGCACATATATTTCCAACAGATTTATCTGAGATTCTCCACTCAGATGGCAATGCAGAAAATACTTTGGTGGAAAATCAAGACTGCTGCTCTTTCTGCCAGTCTGTAAATGCTGTGTGACAAGTAGGCATAGATATTTAAATTTCAAATATATTTCTCTGAATACATTGCTAGAGCAGACTGTTTCTTGGTTTCTTCCTGCTTATTATAGGTGACATATTTGTCCCCAAAAGCTGTGTTCCAACCTTCTGTGATTCCATTTGTTTTTCTGTGAATGCTTGTTTTATTTATGGCAACAGAATCAAAGCTTCAATGACTATTGCCGAATAAAGTTTTGCTGTACATATAAAGAACAGAGAGCAAAATTTTCCCAAAATAAAAAAGAAGAAAATTGTTTTGTTGCATCATAAGGTCATCGTATAACTCATTTTGGAAAGGATTTCCAGAAGGCTCTAGTCCAACCGCCTGCTGAAAGTGGTGTGGAGACTGCAGAACTTCTCTGGATAACCTGTTGCTGTACTTGGCTGGGTGTGTGGGAAGCCTTAACCTCTGTTTTCCATCTCCAGTGTACTGTGTGATATAATAAATTTACCTCCCTCTTAAACTAGTTGCTTGTTTTTGCAACTAATCCTGGGGACATGTCCTGGAAATATAATGCCATGTTTGTTCTGACTTCGGGGGGCTGGTAATGCTGACAGTACAGGGTGGGCTCACTTGGTGTTTATAGTTGGTTCTCACTGCCACAAAGTAGGCACAAACCCATCTGGTGTTGTGGTTAGCAGTTGTTGTCCTGCTTTGCTTCTGGAAAGTTCACATAAATTTATGAGTGTGTCTTAGAAATTATATCTGTGAACTGTCTCAGTTTGGAGATAGGGAAGTATTTCACTATTGATCATTTTGTTCTGTTCTAACAACATGAGGATGCAGGGGAGAAAGAACTCCTTTAAATTGGTTTCCCTACCAGCGTAGGGTTGGAAGGAACTCTAACTACAGAGTGCAGGTGTGTAAAGACTACAGAAAAAAACCAGCCTTTGAGAGGAGTGTAATGTGCAAGATGAAACTGTGGCTGAGTGTAGAGAACAGCTCAGACTGGCAGGCTGGCCGGTTTTGATTGACGTGGGTTTTAGGCATAAATGTGTCCTTTGGAAGAGGAACTGACTCCAGTGGAGTTTTTATGACTACACCGAGCAGTTTATTTTCTGAGACTGTGATAGAGACAATACTAACACAAAACTCAGGTTTTTTTGTGGATACCTGTTACCATGGAACAAATTTAATTCACAGATGAACTTCTATTTATGGATTCTCTTGAGTATTTGGATAGAAAGGAGAATAGGTAAGCTGGAGGTAGTTCTGTGAAGCTGAGTTGGTTATTTCTGTATGTCCCTTCTCAGTATTTCTGTGAGACCCATCAAGGTTTAAATCAATGGGCTCGTAGAAACGAGGCCTAAAACATGAAAAATTTCAAACCAGTTTCCTTCTGTTAACATTGAGCTGAATTCCTGTAGAAATTCCTGCCTTTCTGACTAGGAGTGAATCATTAGTGGTAAAATTATCTGAGATACAACCTAATCGGTATGTAAAAGGAGCAAGAGTATGTTTTTCTCTCTGCTAGGTATATCTAAGATGACATGTTGATCCTAGAAATAATTTGCTTTGAAAGTGTGCACAAAGCAGTGATTGTTGTAGTTGGATATGTAACTCATTAAAAAGAATAGGGATTTCTTTGCCCGAAAATGAAAGACACCCTAAGAAACTGGGCAAGGTTAGGACAGTGGAGATGCTGAACACAAACTCACAGTACAGCCTGGACCATGGAGCTCTAAATTACTGGGAATACTTAATCTGAGGAAGACAATTGTCTGGGTGTTAATTTAGTTTGGGTGTGTACTGCCGTAGGGTCATTCAGGGGGTCTTTGTGCAGTAGGATCTCTGTTCAGCTGAAAGGGAAGAGGAAGAATGGTATGGAAGTTATTTTACTGGAATAGAATAACAAATGTATAATCCTAGCATTGTTTTAGCTGAACACTATAGGATCATCTCCCTGTTGCATTTTGCTTTTATTTTGTTCTTCCTCTGTAGGTGTGTGAAACCCAAGTAGTCATAAACGCTTTCCAATTTAGCTTTGGAGTCAAAATTCTCCTTAGTTATCAACAGCAGCTGTGCTGTTCCCTTGATAGTTTTGTGTGCAAAGGAGCATAGCACAGGAACTGCTTTTCATTACAGTTCTCAAAGGCATTGCAGTCTTGTCAAGACTTACAGAATTATCTTCTCAAAAAGCCATGTACTCTGGGTAGGAAATCAGTGCTGCATGTGAATTGCTCCATGATGAATTTATAATGGCCATTTTTAGTTTGTACTTATAACTGCATTAGATAGCGAGAACAATGTACTAGATGGGTATTTAGAAGCCTGTTGTGTTATTGTTGCTAATAACGCAAATTGGAAAGATTAAATGTAATGGTCAAGAAGAAGAATCTGTTTTTAATGCTTCATGCTGTCAAAGTGTGTCAGTGTTTGTGTTTTAGCTGGCCTTACCAGATAAAGGGATTTGCAAACAGAATGATCAAATGTACTGTGAACCACAATGTAACTTCTGTAGGGTTATGCTTCTGGTAACATTCATATAATTCCAAAAATGCATCTGATGGCCTTGGGAGAGAATTGAAGACAGAGGCTGCCATGACACAAGTGAAGGGACACTGCCTATGTGCATGGCGTGATGGGGTATGTTGGACTCTTGTGGCACGTCCATAGCTCAGTGGTGCACTGAGGACACAGCACATTGCCCAGCTCCAAGCTGTGCTTCAGCTTCTGTCTGTTGTGGGACCTGATCTGCAGGACTAACATTTGCATCCCGTATACTGTGTTAGGGAATTGGGGTAAAGCTGCCTTTGGCAACGTGTGTAGTGCTGAGGCATAGTGGGAGATGCAGCCTAATGATCCTCATCCCCTGTGCCTCCCAAGTTCAATGAGCATCTGATTTTGCCTTGTCACACCAGCGGCCCTGGCACTATAGTTGGAAACTTCTGTTTTACAAGTGAGATGCGTCTTCCTCAATGCTTTTAAGCCATCAGCGTTCTGAGCCCACTGCCAATCTAGAGCAGCTGTGGGACAGCCATCCCTGGGTGACACAAGCAGTGTGGCTTCCCAGAGAAGTCTCTGGAGTTGGGCATGAAGATGCAGCAAAGGGATAATATTGCAAAAAATGGAATGCAGATGTGCCGCCTGTTCCTTCTGCAGTTTTAGAAAAGCCTTCTGAATGTTTACATATTTCTAGCTAAGTTCTCACGCAGTTTCATGTAAATAATAGATGTTTGCATTCTTTCTGTGGGGTGGAGAGAGAGAATGGACAGGTGGGCTGTCCAGTCCGGTTGAAGGGGCGAAGCCTCAGGTGACCAATCTCTCTCCAGCCTGTGAATTCTATATAATGGAGTCAGACTTGTGAATAAATCTCTTTTTTCTCACACGCAACTTGCTGAACACATCTGTGTGCTTCTATGTCCTATAGGATCATCTGGTGACCACGCGTGGGTATAGCAGGCAGTGGTGAGATTGTAAAAACATCCCCCCCCCCCGTTTCGTGCGGTTGCGGTGGAACAGGTTTTTGTCCTGCCGTGTTTTCTCGCGAATTATGGCAGCTGACCAGGTTTCAGATGCCGATGCCTTGGTGCTGGACCTGTGGGGCACGTTCCTAGACAGGAACCAGGCGAGAATTTCTAAAGATGAGTTCCTGGAGCTTTATACCTGGGCTCGGAGCCAAGATTTTTTTCAGAGAAGCCAGAAGGCGTTCTCTTATCAGGAATGGGTGGCGGTCGGGGATCGCCTTATGAGCGATTTGTTGGGAGATTATAGCGAGGAGAGGGCTCGGTTGTTGTTTACTTGGAAGGCTGTGGAGAGCTTGTTACGACAAATGAGCCCTCGGAGCTCTCGGACTTCCAGCGCTCGGGGCAGCCCGGCCATCCCTGCTCCGGGTGGAGCCACGGGGGCCCGTGAGGGATTCGGGGGGTCCCCAGCGCCCTTTCCGCTGCATCCTTGGCCGCGACGGCGGGATGGGCGGCATTCGCCCTCCGCCTTTCCGGCATTGGAGGAGGAGGGGCCACCGACCCGGTCCGTAGCCCGGCTGGACGGGGATTCTGTGACGACGCAGTGTCCGAATTGCGGGGTGAATTCCACCCTCCCCGTGGAGGCGGCGGGGGATAGCTTGGCCGTTTCTTCGGCTGGCTCCTCTCCCATCCCGCGGTCCGGGGATGGGGAGCGAGCTGCCTCTGTGCCTGCGTCCCCAATGGGGCGGCGCACGTGCGGGGGCGAGGTCTCCGAGCGGATCGCGGCCCACCCGCGGACGGCGGAGGCGACGGAGAGGGGAGCGAGCAGTTCCCCCCTGAGATCTGTCACGCTGGACGGGCGAGGTGCTCTGACCCGCCCGGAGCGAGCGGTTCTTTCGGTGGGATATCCCGTCACAGGCGAGATGCTGCTGGGCGGGGTCCCAAGCGGTCCCTGTCCTGTGCCGGCACGGGACGCTGCCTTGGAACGCCATGACAAATCCGCTTCCGCGTTCCGGCCCCTCCCTGGCCCGGGTGGGGGCGGGCCTCGGCCAGCCACACTCTAGTCAGCGCGGAGGCTGCGGAGTTTGTCCAGTTCTCCTGCCGGGCGAGCCGCGAACGTGGCGTCCCCGTCCCTGCCTCCCGGGGCGGCGGCAGCCGCGAGTCCGAAAGTGTTTACATTCAGTGTGAAAAGGGCCACAGCCGAGGAGAAGCCGAGGACCTCTCGGGACCGAGGCCGCTCTCCGGCGGGGCTTTGGATGCTTCCCCCTTTCCAGGTCACTGTGCGCCCAAAGGACAGTGACCGCTTCTGGCAGGAAGTCCGGGCAAAAGTGGACGATATGATTGACAATCCCTTGAGACGGCGTTCTTGGGGCGGCAGAGATAGTTCCCCTGGCCGCGCGGGAGCAGTGGCGAGAGAGGTGGAACTGGC
>WEZZ01014885.1:0-12757 GCA_013400585.1 Chloropsis cyanopogon
CCACATCTACACATTTTTTGAACTCTACCTGGCATGGTGATTCCCCCAGTGCCCACTCCACCCTCTGGAGCAGACAGGAAATCAAGCACTGATAACATCACCCACACTCTGGGTCTACCCAGCCCAGCAGAGGGGAAGGTATAAGGTGAAACACTGGGTAATGCAGATATTTTTATATCGTCTAGAGAACAAAATCATAATTATTCCTGAAGTATCTTTGTATTTACTGGGAATCCCATGAATATTTTCCCATTAAGTTGTTTAACATTTTTCCATTGAGTAAACTTCCAGCATTTGCAGTATCCCTCGGCAAGGGGGGATTATCTCTTGATTAACTTCACCTTGTGTGAAGTAAGTCCTTTGTTCTGACCTGCTATCATCTCAAGCACCCTTTTTTTGTCTTTTCAAAGGAAAAGAAAAAAAAACAATAGTTGCTCTCTTTCATCCTCTTCATGCCACTCATAATCTGATAGACTATTATCATACTCTGCTTCTGTCATCTCTTATTCAGATGAAATATTCCTGGAGTACTTCATTGTTCTGTACCTTTGATCACTCTATTGCCCTTCTACACATCTCTCCCAGTTCTGCTGCATCCTTTCTGTGGGGGGAACAGCAGAGCTGCTCAAAACATTCTCGAGGCAGACACGCACTGAATTTACACAGGGGTGTAATAATGGCTTCTATTTTGATCTCCATTCCTTTGCTATTAATTCTTAACATTCAATTTGCTTTTTGTCACCGCCATTGAGCGCGGAGGTGACGTATTCATGGAACTGCTCATTATAAACACCAACTCATTCCTGAGTAAGTAATAGTCCATTCAAAGCTCATCACTGTAGGTAAAGTTAGGATTGCTTTCTTTTTCCCGTGAGTACCACCCTGCACTTATTTCCCCCGAATTTCAGCTGCTCTTTAGTCACAGAATCACTCAGCAGTGTGACGTCCCTCTGCAAGCCTCCCACATCATCCCTCATGGTTACTGCCTCTCACGGCATCAGCAGAGGATTTCTGTCACCTCATTACATCACTCAGCACCAGCACACCTGAGTTATGTCCCCCTTGGAGCTCCTGCTCACCTTTCCATGCTGCTGGCCAGGCTCTGCTGCGAGCAGCAATGATGCAAACCCCTGCAGAGAGAACTCCCCTGTGCTGTTTGCTTCTCCAAGTCCTTGGGCACAGGCTGGTAGCCCTGGCACAAGGGATGGCTCTGCCTTTATCTGTGGGATGTGTGCAGCATTCAGAGCAGGCTGGTTTGGATAGGCTGTGGAGCAGAAGCCTCTGTGTGTGTGTGTTTGCCTCTGGATCTTTTATCCTCTGCGTTGTCCGGGCGCGCGCATGACTTTGCGTGTGGCCTCCCTTGGAAATTATTCCCCCGGTTTTTTGATCACAGTAATAATCCCACTGTCAAAAAGGAGCCTTCCCCTTTAAATTCCCCAGTGCCAAGACATGAATTTTGAAATATGAAGGTTAGCAAAGACTTTGGGAACAACTTTGAAAGCAGCTAAGCTGTGAGCGATCTCCTCGTCCTTTAATCAGATGCTCGGCTTTGCAGCTCCAGCCATCTTCACGGATTAACTCCCATGAACTTCCTGAACTGCTTTCATGGAAAAGCACATCAAACAGGAATTAATCAATTAAGTAGAAGCAGGGAGGCCTACTCTCTGCTGAGAAACTGGTCAGGGACACCTTCCTCCTGCCCACCTCCTTCCTTCCACCTTGCTCCAAAACTTGTTTTATTTATATTAGGTGGAGATTGAATTTTGGATGTAGTTTCACTACACACACAGACAGCTTCCCTTCTTGCCATATTTTTCTGAAATAAATATGTTTTTTCTAATGTGTAACTATGAAATTTTAGGGTCCAGCAGCCTTCAGCTGTTGGAATATTCCTGGTGTGCATTTCCCAGTAAGGCAGACTGAACCATCTTGCACTGTCCTGCATGATGAGCGTTGTGGTGGAGGCTCTTAGCTTTTCTCTCTGCATGTCCAAGAGAAGATATTTGGGATCTGGAATTTCCAGAACTATCCCAAAGGCCAGCTGAGTGCCCCAGTAAATCAGTTCTTTGCTTCTGCCTGGTCTTGGGTGAGTTGTGCAAGCTTGGATTCAGTGTCCAGTTTTAGCCACATAACAGGTATCTGGCCCAAGCTGGTTTTCCAAGGGCTTTCTAGTGGCCATGGAGAGAGAGAGAGAGGAGTTTCCAAGGAGAAAATTACCCCTTACTGAAATAGGTGTGAATTAGGTGTCATGGAGTGGTCACTGGAGGTATGAAGGAAGAAACCAGGAGTTTTGGGGCCATCATGCTCCCTCATGTTATCATAAATATCTGTACCTATTCAGGCCACCCATCAGTCTCCTAAAGTTGGATTCACAGTGTTTACCTCCTCATTATGTGCCAATACAGGGAAACAAGAAATGCAGGCTCAAATGTCCCTTTTCCCCCCCAGATCAGGCTTCTTTTGACTTACAAAAAGGATCTTTCATGACAGTGAGAGTTATGAAATTATGGTCGTGCTGCAGATGGCATTTAAGGGAAGTTCCTCCCATCTGCTCACTCTCGAGAGTGGAAAATTCCTGATGTTAAAGATTTTTGTAAAGGGCAGAGAATCTGATTTTTTATTTCTAAGAACATGAATTCTGAGCTGCCACGTCCGCCTTCACAGCCACATGGCCAACAAGCATGGAGATGCTCTGAAGAAAATTGGGTTTGTGGCCTCTGTAAAAGCAGTTCTGGATTTCTCCTGCTGTTTGCAGCGACCCTCTCCCAGAAAAAAAATCTATTCCCAGCTTCAGGAATCTTTGGAGCCCAAGTCACAGCTTTTATTAACAGGAGAGTTGGAGTTTCTCTTGCAGAAGTGAAATGATTTCTACATTTCCTTTCAGAAACAATCCTTGTAACCGTGTCTAGGATAGACTGTGGTATAAGGTCATTCTCTCCCCTGTCACATTCACTCCATCAGATCAAGTGAGGAGGAGGCAAATTAACTCTTCTGTTTCTGGTCCTGAAGGGAGGCTGATCTACAGGAGAGGGTGAGTTTTAAATCTAATTCCCACCCTAAACCAATTCCTGGCCCATTTATCCTCATTTTCACTGATGTTAGCACTGTCATTTTTATTAAGTACCTCTTCATCCTCCCTGGTGCTTACCCCAGGTTTATTTAGGAAAGTGCTTTAATACATGGAAAACGTCTACTATTTTTCAGCTTATTTCCAGCTGGGAAGGCGTTTGAAGGGTGGCTGTGCAGGGTTCAGGTGGCAGGGAGACAGAAATCTGTCAAAAGAACCAGTTAACATCAAAACTCCCTCACACAGAGATCCCTCCTTCTTTCCAGAGGCTACTTCATCAGGTTCTGTGGGATACCTCTTATTTCTGGATACCACTAGAGCACCAGTGGTCTGATAATTCCTGCACAGCTCCTTTCCTGCTGTCACCCATCTGGCTCCATGGATGATTCATGCTTTTGGTTATAGTTTGGGATAAAACTCCAGTTTTTCATGGAGACATTAAATCATAGATTGGTTTGGGTAGGAAGGGACCTTAAAGATCACCCAGTTCCAGCCCCCTGCCATTGGCAGGGACACCTTCCACTATTCCAGATTGCTCCAAGCCCTGTCCAGCCTGGACACTGCCTCTCAGAGTAACCTGCTCCAATGCTCAACCACCTTCACAAAAAAAAAAAAAAAAAAACCAAAACGGATTTCTTTATTTATATGTCCATTACGTCCATACCTCTCTTGTGCTGGGAGCACTCCACATGTGGCCTCAGCAGAGGGGAAGGATCATCCCTCTCAACAAGCTGTCAATCCTCTTCCTTAAAAAAAAAAAGTCCTTCTGCTCTGAAAAACCCAAGACCCAAAAGCAAATCTGTGCTGTCTGTTTGAGAGCTGCAGCACACAGCTGAGCACTTTCAGTGCCCAGCACACTCAGTCCTCAGCTGAGATATTTTTGTAACAGGGAATTCCAATAAAGTCAGGGGATCTGCAGCATTTTTAAAGTTTATCAAGATCACTTTTGCAGCAGTAAGCAGCGTTGAAATGGCTTGGGAAGAAATAAAAGGAAGAGGAAAAGGCATTTTTATTTTGGGACTGAAAGTTAAGACCTTTCAGATTGTACCATTTCCTGACTTTAATGAGCAGGGTATCTTGATCCAATCTTTTCCACTGCATTTTCGTCCCCCAGTCACAGGATTTTTTTATTTTAAAGGACACAAACCTGTGAAGATTTTACCCAGCTCTTCTTGAGCCTTCTGGAAAATGATAGGCCAGTTCTGGAGAGGATTGCAGGGAGTAACTGGCAAAAAGACTGGGCCTGTGGTTTGTATTTGCATGTTCATTTAGATAAAAAGACAAAGCGGCTGATCACAGAGAGGCAGCTCTGCAGGTTCAGTGCCCCTTCATTTCCTGACCCTCAAAATCTTGTTAACAGGATACACTCTCTGTAGGAAAGAAACCCTCTTATTTTTGGCTTAATCACAGTATTAACAGTTGGATCAAAATATAATACTCCTTATTAGACTAGTTATATGAACACTCAGTGCAAAGCAGCACGGAAAAGCAGCATTAATAATGAGATCAAAAGCATTATGTGAAATACCTGTCCCTGCAGCCTTCTCCACCCTGTTTCTACAGGTGCTGGTGGTGCAAGGATGCACTAAAGGATGCACTAAAATTGATCCCATCACTGCCAGCAAAACACAGGAGAACACCCTGCAGTTAAGTGTCTGTGCTGGACCAGTTGTGGCACTAAAACTGAAGTGTCTCAAAAGCAAGATGTGTTTTCCTGGACAAACCCTCTCCTCTTTGAGCAGCTCCTCTGCATCATCACCATTCCTTGCACGCTCCACGCTGCGTTAGGGGCGAGCTCAGCTTTCCCACCAGTGGGGCTGAAGGGAACAGATAACAGAGGAAGGTGGCTGGAGGCTTCCAAGAGACAGCCAGCTGCACTTTATCGTGGCTGGAATTGCAGGAGTGGGATCCAGCTGCCCACACAGCCAGCAAACGCCATTTGAGATGTCCCAGCCCGTCCCACCCCAGAAGGGCACAGCTCTCTGCTCGTCCTGTGCTGTGTCCCCCACCCTCAGGGCATCTCAGGTGGCACTTGGTGATGAATTTAGAAAAGTGCTTCACCACTCCTGTGACCCCCAGGCCAGGTGAGCTGCCTGACATCCACTGCTTTCCTAAATGTAGGCAGCAAGGAGCTCTCTGGGGCTGTTGTCTCCGAGCTGTTCCAAAGTCAGAAATTGAAAAAAGAAAGAACATTTCTTGATAACTTCTGGGCTCAGGGACTTGTTTGTCTCGGTTTCATGAGAACATAATTGAAAGCCAGGCTTTTTTCCACTTCATTCTGCATTTGGGTTCATCCCCTCAGCCATAACTTCCCACAGCCCCTTTTAATGATGAGCACAAAAGCCTGCCTCTCACAGAACAGCTTTTCCTGTGGTTTTGGTCCTGCTCCTGCAGAGAGAAGCCTCAGAGAAGTACAAAACAAACACATCGGGTTCTGCCACATGGGAACAGCCTCCTCCTGATCTCTTCCTTAGTTTAAGAATTTCTCAAGCCTCTTTTCACTCTTGGATGTGTTATAGAAGAGCAGTGTGGAGGATCAGGATTTCTTCCCTGCTCTAGAGCCCAGGGGTTGCCCTGTGGAGGTCCATAACCAAGGAGATGTCTCCCTAGAAAGTGCAGCTGAGGGCTGCTGCCAAAGCACAACCTGCAGATATTTATCTGTGAAGATTTTACTTCTTAATGATACCCCCCAGAACTCTTATCTGAGCTGCTGGATGCTCTAATGCTTTCCATGCCATCCCTTTCCTGATCCAGGGGATTGCTACCACTCTTACTTGGTGTTTTTAAGCAGTTTGACTTCTCCAAAGAGTTGCAAGGCTGTTCTTATTTTCAGATGTTTGTTTTTTGGTCCTGATCTTGCCCCTGACAGAGTCACAGCATCGCTCCAGGCAGGAAAACAGGAAAGTCCACTTTGTTCCAAGTGTCTGGGATAAACTTTTTGTTGAAAATAAAACTACACCAACAGCACTGTCACAGCACTTCTGTGTCTGTCCCCAGAATGAAATATGGATTTTCTGAGTCCACAAGTCTTCCTGTGCCTTGAAAATAAACTTGACAGTGAGCCCTCCTTCATGTCTTCAATCTGATGGCAGGTGCTGGTCTGGTTGCTGCTGAGACACTCACCTGGCCTCTCCACCCCAACCTATTTAAAGCTGAGGTGAGGAATCCTTCCTACATTTGCAAGGCTTAGACTATATCTGGATGAGAGAAGTCTAATTTTAGCATGTTTTCCAAATCACAGCCTGGGGAAGGTGGTGGTGATGGTGTTGCTGGTCAGAGCACTTGCACACACAGTGGGGAAGTTCAGAACTGGGGAGAAGTGGAGATAAAATCCCACCAAATCTTATTTTTAGGAGGATCCTCAGCCCTGCTGCTTTCTCTGGTGCAGGTGTGGAGCTGTTGGCACATTTGGTCAGCAGCAGGCAGGGAAGGGCCCTGGTGGGTGTGGGAAGGGTTGGGTCATCCTGGTGAGACCTTTATTAAAGGATTCACTTGGCAGGAAGGTGAACAGCAGCTGGGAGGTCCAGGGGTGCTGGAGAAAGGACTGCTGCATTTGGTTAATTTTTGCTTTCTCCCTTGCTTGTTCCGTATTCTGACAAGAAAAAAGAAGGGAACAGCAGAGGGGCTGCTCAATTTCTCATCTGACAGTACCCCTGGAAGGTCAAAGGAACACCAAATTGTGATGAGGCTGGCACATTTTTAATTCTCTCTCATTACAGCCTCTGTTAAACTACATTACAATAATTGCTTTAGTTCTGCTATGGTATTTTCAGGTCTCTTAATGCAGCTGTCAGCTCAGTGTGCCGGGAACTAACACCAGCAAAAGAAAAAAAACAAAAAACCAAAAAAACCCAGAATTGAAAAAAAAAAAAAAAAAAGGAAAGGAGAAGAAAAACACAGTGAAAGCCTGGTAGACTGGCAGAGAGGGGCCAGGACTGGGCCAAATTTGGGATGAGAGCAGGAGATGGTGAATTCCAGGTTTGCCAGGGGTGCTGCTCAGATCCTGCTGCCGAGGCACCTCTGTGAGCTGGAGACCAGGTTTTGATTCTCACATCTCACCACAGGGTTTGCACAAGCCCTGGTCATAGAAATTGTGGAGTTTTGCACTCTGCAAGGTCTGGCATGATGGGAAGAGGATGCTGAAGAGGCATTTTATGTTTTGGATTTGCTGGAGAGGTTTTGAAGCACCCCTCCATATGGGGCACCTGTTCTAACAGCCCTCTCTTTGAGGCATGAATCTGGGACTAACTCAGCTCTGTGGATTCACTGCAGGACTGACATTTACTCACAGCACATGGACCATGGAAAGGCAGGATTCATCATCCACATTGAGGTGTTTGCTCAGCTCAGGAGCCCTCCCAGGAATTGCGTTCCCTGTGATTTCAGCTATTATAGAACCATGGGAGTTGAAAGTGACCCAACTTTGAGTCCAACTCCCGGCTCTGCAAAACCCCCAAAATCCTCACTATGTGTCTGGGAGCGTTGTTCAAACACTTCTTGAACTCTGTCAGGCTTGGGGCTGCGACCATTTCCTGGTAAAGATCCTTTTCCTGGTACCCAAATGCTCTCTGGCACAGCTCCATGCCATGGTCCTTTTTGCAGTCACCCCTGGAGTATTTGTTGCCATTCTCAGATGAGTGAACCAGCTATGCCTGAGCTCTCCTGGCCATCCCACAGCCAGCTTTGCATCCCAAATCCTTGTGTTCCTCCACATCTACAGCACCATCTGCACCACAGACCAGCAGCTCCTTATACAAACCCTCCCTCCCACCACAAGAGAGACCTCCTTGCCCTCAGAAAAGCTTCCCTAAACTGCTGCCTGCTTCAGAAAACCATTAACACACCCTTTACAGAACAGACACTCCTTCCCTCCCCACATGTGCACTCCAAAACAATCCCACCAGGAAAACATTCTCTTTCTCGACCCCACACCCTTCCACACACGCTGTCACACTTTCTCCATTCCCACAGCCATCCCACATTCATTAATGCCTCCATAGGAATTTTCAGCTGTGTGAAGAATTGTTCGTAATTAGTTAACAAGAAAGAAAAATAAAGTCTCCTAAGCTGTCAGCAATCCTCCAGAAAACCAGCAACAGATCTGAGCACCATTTGGTCTAATTAGTCTTGATATTTCACACGACATATTTCTCAATTTTTGGTGGAGAAGAGGATAAAAAAATCCCTCTGAGGAGAACAACAGTATTTTTATAGAGGGATTTAGTGGCAAAGCCAAAGGAAACTCTAAATCAACAAATGTGCATTTATATTCCTTTACTGAATCTTTCACAACAGTTGCTTCATCTTCTGCTTCTATGGGCATGTGCAGGCCTGGGGTGGGGCCAATCTGCAGCTGACATGGATCAAAATAGTTCTTTTGTCAGAATATCCTTAATTTCCCTCCTGTGGTGAGGTTGAAAGCCATCGGTAGTGCAGGAGGGTGGGGTATGTTGGTGGAAGGATGCTGAGATTTACAGCACAAGATCCAAGGGCATCATTCCCACCTCAACACCCTCATGGATATCCAGATGAATATCTGTGGATATTTACACCTCACACCTTCAAGGCTGCAGCAAGAGTTGGGCTCTGCTGTCCCATCCCTGCCAGTGTCCAAGACCAAGCTGGACAGAGCTTGGAGTAAAACCTGGTCTAGTTGGAGGTGTCCCTGCCCATGGGTTTGGAACAAGATGATCTTTAATGCCCCTTCCACCTCACACCTTTCTAAAACTCCTTGATTTTGTGGGGCAGAACAAAATTATGCAGAGCAAGTGAAATCTGCCTCCACTGAGAGGAGCTTTTCCATCCACACATGGTGTCTCCAGGGTTCCTTACATTCTTGGGTGGAAAACCAGATTTTGAGGTGACCCCCTCAAGCTGACCATGGTGGTGGTGCTGGTGTCCCATGGCTTGGAGCAAACTGCAGATTGTGCAGGAGAGGAGTGTTCATGTCCACTCTGCAGTCAGGAGGAAGAAGATGGGTGTTGTCATGTCTTAGGTTGGAAATGGGGCTGTGTGTTCTATTCCCATCTGTTAGAGCTGGGGCAGTTATCTCTGTTCATTGGGCAGTTTTCTTTATCTCATCCACAGCCATTCCTCCCTCCAGGAGATATCTTCTGTTAATGAACCATTAATTATTAATTATCTCCTGTCCATGGCCACTGAGTGTCCCTGCATGGCTGACACAATGCCATCATCCCATGGGAGATGCCCCGCCCAGGGGAGGAGCCAAGCATTCCTACCTGGATAGAATCTGACACCTGAACCCCCCAGCAGCCTTTTCCCACTGCATTCCCAGAGGAGCAGCTTTCTGCTGCACTGCATTCCCAGAGGAAGGCCAGGCCCATCTCCAGCAGCCCTGGAGCTGCAGAGGAAAACTCCCCCCTTGTGCAGGATCCTGCTCCAGCAGAGCCACAGCTGGCACTGCAGGAGGGCTGAGCCCCCATGGGATGGGGCTGAGCAACGCCCTGAGCACAGCGGGCCAGGCCTGCCTGACTCTGGCTGTGAGTTTTTTGTACTATTGCATTTGTATTTTTAATTTTCCTACCAGAGAACTGTTATTCCTATTCCCATATCTTTGCCAGAGAGCTCCATAATTTCAAAATGATAATAGTTTGGAAGGAGGGGGTTTGCTTTTACCATTTCAAGGGAGGCTCCTGCCTTCCTTAGCAGACACCTGGCTTTTCAAACCAAGACGTGTCACCACGTGAGGCATCCAAGAGGGAGGCAGGACTGCAGGTGCCAATCTCAGCAGTGATTAGGGAAGGAGTCTGGACAATCACCCAGGGATACAACAGAGAATCTGCCTCTGAGCATGTCACCCTCAGTGATCTCTATCAGCAGAGACAGTCGGTGTGGGCACTGAAATTCCGTGTGGTGCATCTCTCATCCGCCTCTCATCGCTTGAACGACAGCTTTAACTGCACTGGTGATCCCAGCTCAAACCCAGCTGCCTGCAGGCAGCCAGGACACTCAGCTCAGGTGCAGATTTGTAGATTAAAGATACTCCAGAGGGGAGGGGAGTTTAGCTCTGTAAACAAAGATGTTCGATGGCATTTGTAGATAAGGATGGATTTATAAACAGGCCCACACGTGAGTTCATGAAGATCTCAACATCAATGTCAATGATCCACCCAGGGCTCACAAAATCCTCTGCTGTAGGGTGAGATAAAGCACCTTTTGGTGGCTTTAGGATTCTGTTGGATTTGGCAGGAATGGACACCCAAATCACATGGAGACCTGCTCCTCACAGACCCCAAAACTCAGGTGTTTTTATGGTCTGGTTGACAAGGTGGTGTTAGGTCATAGGTTGGACTCGATGATCTCAAAGATCTTTTCCAACCCTGTAGACTCTGTGATTCTGTGACAGGTGATGCTAAATTTTAGGTGGAAATATTAATCTGAGATGATTCCAGGACCCTCTGTGCCAGACAGAGCACAGTGGAAGGTTAGAGCCCAGTGAGCTGCAGACCTCAGGTTCTACAAACCTTGGCCATAGGAATGTGATGAATGGCATGGGAAATTAATTCCCAGAAATATGTGGTGCATCCCATGCATCCTGCTGATAAGCATCCCTGGGTAAATGACATTTCTGATGAACTCTCAGCTAACAAACTGCAAAAATTTCACCCCCTCCCAAAAAAACCCTCTGCAGGCAGTCCAACAGCACCTATGCTAAGGACTTGAAAAGTATTTACATTATACTCCCAAAATATTTTAATTGATTTTTTCAGCATTTTTTTTTATTTTGTTTGGGAAAAAAAAAATCAAATTCTGCTGTTAGTTGATCCCTTGGCATATCCAGAAAAAACTCTGGCATAGTTTATGCAGAATTTTGTCAGCCTTAGGAGAAAATCAGTCCTGGGATGAGCTGCAGTTTTTACCTCTGCAGTGTTAAGACTGAAAGAAGCAATTGCCACTAAGTAAAGGATGGACATCTTTGACATAAATACTGAAAAATAAAGCTTTTCCACCCTAGAGGGATGGGAGGGCACGAAGGACTTTGAAAACAGAAGTAATCTGAATTTCTTTCTCCAGACAGAACAACTGAGGTTCAGAGATGAGAGGCCAGGACGACATTTCCCAGCACGGAAGAGCAATTGAGGTGTTGTCCCATCTCCTGGGACATCTCCCATGTCCAGGATTTAACATGATGGATTCAGTAATCAGTCTGGCCCCCAGCCTAGGAATGTTCATTTTCCAAAATATTTTCAAGCCTATTTTTGAGATTATTTCAATAGTTAGGAGTAAAGGTGATCACTTAGAGGTATTTTCAAGGTGTTTAGTTTAAAAATCTCTGCTTTAAGCTCTTAAGACTCATTATAACCTCAGGAATCCAGTCTCCTGGTAGACTAATAACCATTAGATCAAGAAGCAGGGTCAGAGAGCACATGGTGGGGACAAATTTAAAGATTTCCCCATTCAGCCATGAATACAGGAGGGCAAAAGCTGATTTTATTAATTTTTTTTACATGGTATTGAGGAAGGAGGAGAGGGGTTTTGTGGAAGCAGGAGGAGACATGAAGGGGAAGATATTTAGCATCTGGGTTGGAACCTGTCTGCAAGTTTAACAGCTGTTTTTACCAAATGGGAGCAAACCTCTCCCAAAACAAATGAGCCATGGCGTGCACACCGCTAAATCTTCAAGGAAACAAAGGGAAAAGGAGATTTAAAGTGGCCTGCTGTCTCCATCAGTGATCCTGCAGGGAATTTTGCAGTTGTTGAGAGGTTAATGTGGGTCCTGACTGTCCACCTGACTCAGCCTCCCTGCTCCTCTGTGCTGGATCTGGAAATCTTTTCCCTTTGCTGTCTGCAAGGAGGGAACAGCTCAGCCAGGGAGCAGTAATGGAGCCCAGCAGGGAGCAGCTGTGTTCATCTGTTGCTTTGTGGATGAAAAATGTTGCCTGAAATACACAGAAGAAACCAAATCCCTGCTCACTGCAAACCCTTCATGAACCCCAACATTTGGTATCCGTGAGGAAACTCTTCAGGCTCCACAGGGGAAGAGCCTGAGGATGTGAGAGGAGAGGTGGAACAGTAAAAAATACAGAATTCTTATCCCTAGCTGGAGATACCACCCAGAAATCCACGCCCATGGATCTACTCACTCCCTCCTCTGCCACAAAAGCCAAAGGATGTCCCTAAACATCATCTGGAGTTGGTGTCCAGTACCAGAGCTGCAAATGACACCAGGGTTTGGCATTCTCTAGGGGTAGGTTTTGGCCTTGCTGCATTTGGTCCTGTATGGTTCAGGGCCATGAAAGAGCTGATGAACTAAAGGCACGTAGTGGTGCCTCATTTTGCACACATTTTTGGAGCAGTCCTCTCCTCATAAAACCCAAACTGCTTCCCAGGGCTCCGTGCAGCTTCAAAGCAGCTTCTCTCACCATCAGCTCTGCCTGAGCAGCTCTGAGGCCTTACCAGCAAATGCTCCTCCATGAAATGGGGTTGGGCAGTCACGGTACCTGGGCTGAACCTCCTTGGAATTCCTCCTTTGCAGCCTGACAAGCAGCAGGTGCTTGGGAAGATCCTCAGAGGCTTTGATTTGTCCATGTAGGATCTTCTGTGCACAGCTCTGGGTGTGAAGGGAATCTGACCAGACAGAGAAAAGCTCTTCACTCTATTTCACACCTACTTCTAGGATTCAGATTCCTTCCTTCCTTCCTTCCTTCCTTCCTTCCTTCCTTCCTTCCT
>WEZZ01014885.1:15811-58317 GCA_013400585.1 Chloropsis cyanopogon
TTTTTTTTTTTTTTTTTTTTGCAAAAAAGGGACATATTCTGCTCTGGAAGGAGCAGCCTTGTGCCCACTTGGGTCAGTGGAGCAAAGGCATCATCCCTCAGCTGATGGATGGAGCCAACCCTATCTCTTGGATTTTTCCTGAGAGGACCATGGAGCTGCCTGGGGATGAAATCTGCCTCTTCCCAACTCCTTCTGTGCCCTGGGGAGGAGGGGGAAAAGCAGCACACGCAGATGAAGAAAAAAAAAAATTAAAAAAAGGAAAAAAAAAGGAAAACTATGTCAATAATTTAAGAGACAAAGCTCCTGCCATGGAACCCAATCTCTTCCAGGCGCCCGCAGCAGCTTTTGGACACCTTGATTAATCATAACTGGCTACATATTATTTCCCTATAAGCAAACTACAATGTTACTCATACAAACAGCTTAATCTTGACAGCTGCAAAATGCCAGGATTTAATGTGGGATGGAGGGAGTTTTGCCATATGTTGCCACTCCGGGCCTGAGACGTTCTAATCCACAGCATATTGCCTGCCTGGAACAGCCATTTCAGGGAATGCCTCCCTTCCCTTTTAATTGCATTTGTTGTCTCCAGTTCACGTCGTCTCCTCTTTTTCCTGCCAGCGCAGAATAAATCAGTCTCTCAGGAGTTGGGTTGTTTTCTTTTCTCCATTTCTGCTCTTGAGGAAAAGGGGTTGAAAAGGCACTGAGGGTTCTTGTAGGGCTGGTGGTCACACACCCATCGTGGCTGATCCCACTCCCAGCCCACTATCCCTGCCAGGTCAGGAGAGGCTTCCTGATCATGTCCACGTTCACTGGAATTGCCAGATGGCTTGTGCAGGGGAGACTTTTCATCTCCTGCTTGCTAATCCCCTTTTCTTTGATAAAATGACCCAACCTGGCAGTGTTCACTTCAGCTTTTTCCTTCCCTCTGTCTGAAAATTTGAGGATGCGATCAAGTTCTCCACCTCTGTTTGGAAATGTGAGCACAGGGCAGCCGGAAGGCAATGCCAGGGTGAAAGAGGAATGCTTTGGGCTCAGGAGAGGATAAATTGGTTGGTTTATGTGTGTCCCCACCTTTTTCTCTCTCTCAAGACCCATCCTGGTTACTGGGATGTGTGGAAAATGCACCAGTGCTGCTTGATCCTGGGCAGGAATGAGGTGCTATGGGCACCATCTGAGTGGTGGTGGACAACAAATAAGGGAAATCCTCTGTATCCTTCATTTTCCAGCACCCAGGTAAGACAAGTCTGGAATTTCACACCAGCTGTGATTGAAGAAGAGCCCTGGGAGCACACAACTGTACAAAACTGACCCAGGATAAATGGAAATCAGCCAGGTCACCACCTTCCATGCAGGATCTCTGCTGTGCCTCTAACACAGAATCATTTAGGCTGGGAAGGACCTCTAAGATCATCAATTCCGGCTGTTAACCCAGCACTGCCAACCCCACCACTGCTCCATGTCCCAAACACTCCTGCCTGCACATCTGTGTTTGCTGTCCCTTGGTTTTCTGCAGGTCTAAGGAAGGGAATTTTTTGCACTTTTCCTTTTTTTTTTACAAAGGTTTGGTTGGTTTGGACCTGTGATTCTCCTTTGCAGCTGCTGAAAACGGAGAAAGTTTTGGCAACTAAGCTACTACAGCTCCTGCAAACTCTCAGAAGGCTTGGATGAAGTTTCCAGCTCTGTTGCAGAATTCCTGCGTGACCCAGCTCATGCAATTTTTATAAGTTTCTTTTTTTTTCCCTTATGAAAAAGGAAAATAAACAAGATACTTGTTTTTCTCCCTCTTCCATTGTTCTTCCTGCTGGTTCCTACCAATTGCTCTGTTACATCCTTATGGGGTGGATAAGGCCTCAGATTTAAATCCCTTTCCCTGACAGTGCTGTCCACCTCACAGTCCCTTTTTATGCCATAAAGGTGGGATTCTCCATAGACATTGCAGGCAGGACAGGAAAGCCATGGGGTTAAATTGCAGCAGAAAGATTAACCTTGATATTGGGAAACAGTGAAATTAGTGAAAAGTGAGGGAAAACAGAGAAGATTGTTCTGATCCTTGGAGCAGTCCTGGTCATTGCTTTGTCAGGGAGCAAAACCATTGTCCAACTTCTTCCTGGATCTCTGGTGATCAAGGGGCCTTTTCCTATTCCAGCACCCTGATGCTCTTGTCCTTTGCCATTCCTCATGGGCTAAATCTCCCTGTCACAATAAAATCCCAGACTTTGCTCCCTCATGCCCACTCTCCAGGAAAAGAACCCCTGTTTCTCCCAGGAAGGTGCCTGAGGGCAGACTGATACATGATGCATTTTGTTAATCAGATCTGTGCCATGACTCAAATGATGGAAAGGCTCACGGTAATTCTTTGGGCTAAATAATTCACATTAAAGCACTTCTTTGTTGCCCCTTTTGCCACATAAATCCATAACTCAGTGTGGAAAGGGGAAAGAAAGGTTAATTGCCCACTTGCTCGAGTGGAATTGTGATGGGATTCACCTTCCCCCATCTCAGATGTCTGATGACAGTACCCACAACTCAAATTCATGACTTTTATGCAAAGCAATCGCTGCACAGCTCTTATTAGGAGCACAACATCAACAGGAAGAACTGGAAAATCACTGGGACAATTTTCCTGGCTAAAAGGCACTGAAATCTTGGGATCCTCCTTCCTCTAGATGTGATGCAAGAGCTTCACCTCTGCCCAGGGTCGGAGCAGGGTTAAATTATGGCTGCACATCATGAACTATCTAATTGTGGAATCCTAGGATGGTTTGGGTGGGAATGGACTTTAAGGATCATCTTGTTCCAGTTCCTGCCATGTAGGGACAACTTCCACCACCCCAGGTTGCTCCAAGCCCCATCCCACCTGGCCTTGGGCACTTCCAGGGATCCAGGGGCAGCCACAGCTTCTCTGGGCACCCTGTGCCAGGGTCTCTCCACCCTCACAGCCAGGAATTCCTTCCCAAAATCCCATCTAACCCTGCCCTCTGCAAGTTTTAAGCCATTCCTCCTTGCCCTGTCCCTCCATCCCTTGTCCAAAGTCCTTCTCCAGCTCTCTCAATGCTCCTTTAGGTACTGGATCCATAAGATTTTCCTGGAGCTTTTTCTTCTCCAGGCTGCTGAGCTGCTTGCAGAGCTTCCATCAGTCCTGATTTAAGGGACCCTTGAAAGAAAATCAGCTCCTGCCCAGATACTTGGACAAACCTTGAGAGCAGTGGGAGAAAGCACCTCCAAGACACCTCACACCTCCTTCTGCTGCTGTGGCCTCCAGGAGAAAATTATGGATTGTGCCTTGGATACGGGAATGATTTGGGGCTGACTGGCTCAGACACAAACTCTGCTCGGTGGCCAGGGGACGTCTGAGGTTAAACCAAAGGAATTCCAGCTGGAATGGAGCTGGGCTCCACCCAACCTCGGCCACACTCAACACCAGACCAAACAGGTCACGGATAATTGTCCAGTGTTGCAGTAAGGTAGAAATATCATAAAGAAAGTCTTCATAAAGTCAAGCCTGCTCTCCTGGAATCAGTGGCCAGCCTTGTCAAAACCACCATTTTGCAAGTTCCCAAGTGAAAGCAATCCTGTTGTGAGCAGTTTGTTAGCATAACAATCTATTTGGGTAAAAAAACCAACTTGCACCAGAATAAACTGTTTTTACACCATTAGATAGAAAAATGAAAACTATCTTTCACAACTTTCCCTGCACGTACACACCGAGAGTTTGAGTGACCAATAAATACAGAATAACAACTTGTTACTAACCAAAAAGGAATTAGCAAGAAAACTACTGACCAATTGGAGTCCCACACAAAGTCTGTAAAACTGTATAAAAAGGAGTTATGTGAATAAAGAATGGCCTTTTTAAACATGAAGAAGACAGAGTCCGTGTGATTTATTCCCATAATCCAGGACTCTTTTCCTGCTCTTTCCTCTCTTCCTGGCAGGAGATAAAGTTGTTATTTTAAGCATAACACATTTGCACACGAATGAGGATCCATGTCATGAGCAACAAATCACGTCTGGGCTTAGCAAGGTGAATATCCACACACCTTGTAGGAGCTGTCCCTGCTGTCCCCAAACACACAGCTCTGGAAAAGGGTCTGGGTTGGAGCACACTTTCCGAGTTTGTCATCTCTTTTAGAGCAGCAAGAAGTTTTATTGTTTAATATTATTCTTTTTTTTTTGTGCTAGTGAATACTTTACCTGTAAAATAAACAGTTTTTCCCACTTTTCTCCAAAGAAGTATTTTTCCCGAACCAGTTAAAAGAAAAGCTGATTAAATCTACTTTCTAGAAGAACAACTTCAGAAGTTCTCTCCCAAATTTACCCTAAACCAAGACACATACATTATTTGTGACTTTATGATACTCATATCCCCATTGTTTTAGCCCAGAAATAAGTTTTATACCTTTAAGATTAAGGGAAAGGGAAAGGGAAAGATTAAGGGAAAAATGCTGCCTAGGATTGTGTAGAGGAAAGTTTTGTTCAAAAGCATCCAAAAATGTTCAGTGAAATTCATCCTCAACTCTTCTCAAGAAATATATTTTAATATTGCTGAGAATATTAAGAACTACACAAGCACACAACCTGTTAGACCTTAATTAAAATTGAAAAAAATAATTTCGTTTTTAGTTCCATAAACTGTGAGTGTAGAACCCACAGAAGCCGTAAATTATACAAAATATTTTGTATCCCTGTATGTATATTTAATGGTATCATTATTATCCCCTATTACATCACAAATCTTTGAAAATTTCATGAAACAGGTAAACTATTTATACTTTTTATGCAAAGTATAACAGTAATTCAGCACCAGCTCAGCCCTGCACACACGCCTTCGGATTTGCTCTCATTTGCATTTTGCTGAATTTACACAGTATGTTTTGCTAATTAATTTTTATCTGGAAGCCTCTAAAGCAGTGCTGCGTTTTCCCTCCTCCAAGGATGACTTGTGTGGTTGTCTCTTCCCAGGGAATGATTTAATAAGAGAGAAGGACTTTTCCTGGGGAAGTTAATGGGGTTCATAAATTCAAAGTGAAGAGTCTGCTTTATGGCTTGGGTGGTTTAAACAACACAAAAGATGTCCTCTGGCCTTGACTTAAAACATCACTGTGAAAAGCTTCTTATGAAGAACAGGGACTCACCTGATTTCAGAATCACCAGCACAAAGCCTGGATTTTTTTGGGGGGGTGTTTAGAAGCAATATCAGCCCAACCAGAGAAATTCTTTGTGTTGTGCCAGGAAACTCTTCATGTGACCACAGGCTCTCAAAGCTGAGCTGATTGTGTGATAACTTGTAGAGGTCAGCGTTGTAATCCCGTGGCTTTCAGCTTTTAAATCATCACAAAATGAGCAGGAAAAATTGCTTTGGCCACCAGAAGAGTTCCCATTGTTCTTTTTGTAACCAGCTATAATGCAGTTATGCAAGCACCTTGGACTTTAATGTGGGTTTTTAATAGTAATTTCTCCCCTTAAAACTGAGACTCATTTGGGTTGGAAATGACCTTTCAGATGGAGAACAAAATCAGCTTCAGCAAAATCAGCTGAAATCCTTGTAAATCAGAGGAGTGCAGCTTTTGGAGAAGCTTTCTCCTCCCTTTATGATTGCAGCTAATTAACATAATGCTCTTTCTGCCTTCCAAAATGTTCATTTCATCCACCCCCCTGAATTTTGCAACAATTCACCGAAGATTAATCATTAAAAGTGGCATTTCTCTGTAAAGCTAAATTAGTCAGTGTCATTAGAATTTCCCAGCACGACTGGTACCAGTCAATGTGAACTCGTGGGTCCTGAGCTGGGTCCAGCATGGGGATGAATTCTGAGGTGTTTACATGAGATTAACTTTAGTCAAGCCTTACTGCCAGGCCCTCTAGCTGTGCTGAACTCTCTGACAGGCACTGGAGCACTTGCCTTAATCCTGACTGCATTTGGGTGAGCTGAATCATTCCCTGGAAATGCCAGGATCTCCCTAAAAGTTACAAATGGACTCCCATGAGATCACCTATTGTACAGATGTTTGCATTCAGTCGAAGGAATCCCACCCAGGTCTCCAAAGGGTCGTTTGTCCTCATTTTTCTTGCTCTGAAATCATGGGAGGACCCACCAGGCTTACAAGGTTTTGTCTGAAGGTGATGGGACATCCTGGGAGACAACATTTCAGCAACAGAGTACTGCCCTGTTGATGATAGATGTGCAACCTCCAGGCACTCAGAGCTGAACTGAACAACTCAGATTAAAAAGGGAAACCTAAAGCTGACCTGTCCCCAGTCCCTAATCCAGACAAAGCTGCCTCTGCCAAGCTGAGCACAATCAGGCTGGGAAATATCAGTGTTTTTAAGACCAACCTCTGCAGTTGTCAAGCAGCACAAGACAGACACCCTGATGCTTCCTCCTCCTTCTCTTTCCCATGCTCCTGCCTCCAAACTTTGTTCTTTTCCATGCTTTTTGGCAGGCATTTCTCCTTGGGTGATCCCTGGTGGGAATTTTGGAGTGGAGCTTTTTTAACAATGGGGCACAGCAGCGGGTGACCCATTTTGGGCCGTGGGGAAACTGTGGGGAGATGGATCTGGAATTGAAGCTGGCCCAGGAACTGGGAAGTAAAGGTTATTTCTTTAGATGTCAGCAAGGAGAATGAATCAGTCACAACTACTTAAGGAACCTCAGGGAATTGTTCAGGCATATATGATGCATGAAGGCAGATCTAATTGGGGTGATTTTTTTGGGAAGAGGTTCATAAAAACCTGCCTATCTCCATGGCAACTGAACATGTAGGAGTGCACTTGGTCTGGCTGATCACCAGAGCCCTCAGTTTGTGACTGTCCATCTCTTAAATAAAACCAAATTCGTTGTTTCCCATCTTTTTTCTTGGGCAGGAGCCTGACTCTCTTCTCCCAATGTTACACAAGTGATTTTTTTCCCCTCAAAATACAGAAAGCTGAACGGATCCAGTCTGCTGGAAGTGCAGGGGGGTAGCCCTGGACATCCAACCCCTTGGTCTCCAAAGAAAACTTTATCTCATGTGTTTATTGTGTGCTAAATCTGGCCCAGATGTGGCACATTTTCTAAAAATTGCTGGGCCAGCACATGCAGGGGATGAATCAAGCAAAGCAATCATGACCTCACGTCAAATCTGAGGACTCTGTCCATGGTTTTCATTAGTTAATTGAATTAAATCCCCATGTGGATCCGTCCTTATCAATCAGCAGGTCCCAACACACTCATCCAGAATCCTCTGCTCCTGCCCAACGAATGGGAATGGATCAACAGGGAAAGCAAAAAGCCTTCTCCAGAACAAATATTAATGTTGTCTCCAAGTTACTTGACATGGACTGGCAAATACAGGAAAGCACAGGAATATAAAAGATGATAAAAATAGTTCTATTGCAGCTCCAAAACAAGAAAACTCTTGAAAGGTTTTTGTTCTGGAGGAGGGACAGAGGTGCATTGTAGCATCATTATTGTAGCTCTTTGTGTAGATCACTGGATTGGGGCAGTTAATTATTTTTTCAGGATTAGCCCATGGATAAAATCATACAGATCTGGAGGACAGTGCTTTGTGTATTGCCAACAATATATTAGCTTCTCTTTCAATTGATAAAATAATTAAGGGCTTGGTTGAAAGGGTATATTTCTCTCTGTGGCCATTCTTGCCTGAAAGCATGAAATTTCAGAATGTTTCCAATAGTTGTTCATTTAAAGAGGAACAATCCATTTTTTGCCTAATTATTTTCAAGAGAGCAATAAAAACTGAATTAGGAATATTTAAAAATGTAAAAAGTGCTCTACATTCAAATGGCTTGAACTTTGGTGATGTACCATCGTTTGCAGATGATAATGAAAATGTTAACCTTGGGAGAAACCATTTTGTCCACAAATTAATGACAAATAAGAGGAATATTAGCTCCAGATTAATTGCTAAGTTCACATACTGCAGACTGTGCTATATTTAAGTTGTCATTTGGTTCTGCAGGTTATATAACTAACTTTTAATTCCCTTCTCCTCATCTAGCAAAAGGTTTCAGAATGACAGAAGAGACTTAATAGCTTTCACTGTGGAATATATGAAAACACTGAGGAATGGCACCAGTAAATGGATGGCTGAATAACCTGAGTGAGTCTCACGACATTTCCCAGTTATTAGAAATTAACTATTATGGCAGAAGAAAATTGATCAGCTACAATTTTTATATTCCTGAAGGATGATGAAAATGGAGATGATACTTTTAGGAACCTTAACTGATTTCATCTCTTTTCACAGAAAGTTAAAAGCTGATCTGGGTTGTGGGGTTTCTTGATTTTCTTTTTCTTTTTTTTTTTTTCCTTTAATGGCACAGTTATAAAAGTAAAACAGTGTGGTGTTGCATGAGAAGGAATTTATGATATAATGAGTTCGCTGAAGAGTGAAGTTAAAACAAAAAAATGATAAATCCTTTGGTCACACTGGTAACTCCTATCAGAAAACAAACCATGACAAAATAGAAAATACAGAAAAGGACTTTAGTTCTCTAATGCTTGACTTCACAATTTGATTTTGGCAAGGAAAATCCCATTCATCAAGAACCTATCTCTGAAACGCATTTACTCTGGGGCTATTTTCAACCCTCAGTTCTCTTATTTTCTTAAAAACTCATGGAAATGATGCTGGTCAGTTTTATCCTAAATACAGCATGGAAAGACTACTTTCTGGGGCAAAAAACCCCACAGGGGCTAGCTGGGCCCTGAGCTGGGTGTCCCTGGGATCACAAACGTCCTGAGGACAAGGGCACTGCCCATAAAATATCAGTTCTAGGTGTGCCTGGGCTGGGCACAGGGAATCTGACACCAGCACTGGGGACCAGGGACAAGGAGATCAGTGTTTGGACAAGGAAATCAGTGTTTGGTTGTCTTTTCTTTATGAGCAGGGATTTAAAACAGCTCTGGGTAAATTCCTGGGTGCAGTGGGGTCTGCACATTTGTCCTCCTGCTGCATTTCTCCTCTACTCTAATGTAATTCATAGTGAAGGCCTGCCTGGCCAGGGAAATAATCTTCTTCTGCCCTATGGGATAAACAAATGGATTCCAAGTACAGACTGCAGAAAATGAGTACCCAAAACTATTGGAATTAATCTGCAGTCCATGATTGACTCAGGTACTGCAAGAGAAGCCGCCAGCTGCCGAAGCGGCCCCTGCTGGGATGGTGAACTAAGCTGCATTTGGGAAAAAAGAGCAATTTTAGTCATTTATGTTGCCCATGGCACCTGACCAAGACTTCAGGAGTGGATTCTCTGGTGTTAAATTGGCACTGAGACCCCTTCCAGGTCTGGCTCCCCAGTCGCTCCATCCAATAATCCATATGGATTATTCTTGCAGACTTCACCCAGATCAAGCTGATACTGCTGTAACAAGGTCTCTCCTGCCTGTGCAGCAATGTGCTTCCACAAAATCATTCAAGATGTCATTTCTGAGTGTTTGACACCGGTGTTCCCAGAGTGAGACAATGGTGAGAAGATTCATTGCTTCAGGAGATGGATGAAAGTTTGAATTTTGGTCACACAATCCTTAACAGGTTTGGGATGGAAGGAACCTTAAAGATCATCCAGTGCCACCCCATGCCATGGGCAGGGACACCTTCCACTGTCCCAGGGTTCTCCAACCCCTGTCCAACCTGGCCTTGGACACTTCCAGGGATGCAGGGGCAGCCACAGCTTCTCTGGACACCCTTGCCAGGGCCTCCCCACCCTCCCAGGGAAAAATTTCATTTTAATTTTGCATCAAGACCTGTCCACTGTCAGTTTCATTCCCTTGTAAATAGTTCCTTTTCACAACATCCCCAAAAATGGATATGGGCTCCTCCAAGGAGTGAGGATTGTGTGGGAAGCCAGAGAAATTTCTGTCCTCTTGCTAGCTGAACCATTCAGAGAAAAAGATGGTTTTTCACATCGTTTAAATTCTAGGTATATTTGTGGTTGGTTTGTTTGTTTCTTTGTTTGTTTCTTTTCCCCCTATTCATTCTTTTCCCAGCTGTACCATCTAGTTCAGATTTCATAAATAAATAAAATAAACACTTTGATCTGTCTTCTGATGGTTAGTGTGATTTTCAGATAACATCCCATTACTTTCCCCTTAGAGGTACCGTGATCCTAAAATTGGGTCCAAACTCTGAAGAGCTCAAAGCTTTAACATAAGCTATAAAACACTTCAAGGGATAATGGGATATGCATCCACTTTCTCTGCATGGATGAGCCGGCACTGCAGAGGTCAGGAGAAGGAGAACTGTCTTTAACACCCAGCAATAAGCAGGAAAACTCGTGTTGCAGGGAAGAGAGGAGCACTCCTGACATATTGAGGTGCTGGGGAAAGGCTTGGCAGAAAAAACTAGAAACAAGTTTTAAACGATCCTTTGCAAAAATACCAGATATTTTAGAGAATTAGAACTGTGAAAGATGTATTGTAGTAAGACTAGGTGGGGCAAAATAATAGGTGATTGGTGTTAGAAATATTAGTAGCATTGTGTGGCAAAAGTTAATAGGTTGAAAAACATTAATGAGGTATTGTAACTAGGAAATAAGTGGGTTTCTGATAGAACAGCACTGAGTTTTACATCTCTTACGTTTCACTTTTTTATGAGACTGATAATGGAATAAAATCTTTTAAAACGCTTCTCAGTTGCCCCGTCTCTGTAGGGCTGGGATCTTCCAACAGGGAAAGGCTTGGCAGGGAGGTGTGGAAGCTCTGGAAGCAGGGAGGGCAGTGGGGATGGGGCTGTGGGCTGGACCATGGATCCAACAGCACAGCCAGAGAGGAGCTGGCTCATAAAGATAATTGATGGCTGCTCACTCTGGCACTCACATTTTTCCAGACCCCCTCGTGGAAAAAGAAGGATCCATCCTCTCCTGGGTGTTAAATGATGGTGAGATTAGTGGCCTAGGAATTATGAAGTCCTCCCTTTGACTCCCTCTGGCTGCCAGCATTAATCAGGTGATTGTCTGGGATGTGAGGTACTTCCACCTGCTCCTTCATCCCAAGCCTCCGTGCTAAATCTTAGCCCTGCTTTGGGCTGACTTCATCCAGGCTGGGCTTGGCTGCTGTGGAGTTTCTGGCTCCTTTATTGTGCATTTCTGCAAGGAAACAGAAGATGGAGTGAAGAGGGATGGTTTTAGGGACACAAGACCAGGTGAGATGCCTCGGTCCTCTGCTGTTATGATATCTATGCTGTAAAATCTTGTAAATAAAGGTATTAAGATACTTTCAAGCAGCTTGGTTTCTTACCCTGTCTCTTCTGATAGCTCCTCTAAACCTTCTGGTTTTGATGATTTAACTGATTTTTCTTAATTATCAGCCCAAATTTATTCATGAGCTTTCTGATCTCTCTCTTTCTGTGTTCATGGTGTCAGGCCTGCCCTTTCTGTCACTTGTCCGAAGAGGTTTTACAACCTTCCCTTGTTTTTACACAGTCAGGTGGGATTTTCCTGAGTGATAACTTCCTTCAGGAAATGAAAGGTGGTGAATGTCCTCTCCTAAAACGTGCCTTGCCTGCCCCTCAATCACCTGATCAGCCCTTCCCTGTGCTGGTTCCCAGGAAAAGTTAATTTATAGAATAATATCTTAGGTTGGAAATGCAGGATGTGACTGAGGGTGTGTGTTCTATTTGCCACCTGTTAGAGCTGGGGCAGTTGTCTGCTGTTCATTGGGCAGTTTTCTTTATCTCTTCCACAACCAACCCTCCCTCCAGGAGATATCTCCTGTTCACGGGCCATTAATTATTAATTATCTCCTGTTCATGGCCACTGAGTGTCCCTGCATGGCTGACACAATGCCATCATCCCACTGGGAGATGCCCCGCCCAGGGGAGGAGCCAAGCATTCCTACCTGGATAGAATCTGACACCTGAACCCCCCAGCAGCCTTTTCCCACTGCATTCCCAGAGGAGCAGCTTTCTGCTGCACTGCATTCCCAGAGGAAGCCCAGGCCCATCTCCAGCAGCCCTGGAGCTGCAGAGGAAAACTCCCCCCTTGTGCAGGATCCTGCTCCAGCAGAGCCACAGCTGGCACTGCAGGAGGGCTGAGCCCCCATGGGATGGGGCTGAGCAACGCCCTGAGCACAGCGGGCAGGGCCTGCCTGACTCTTGCTGGGGTTGTTTTGTACTATTGCATTTGTATTTTTAATTTTCCTAGTAAAGAACTGTTATTCCTATTCCCATATCTTTGCCAGAGAGCTCCATAATTTCAAAATGATAATAATTTGGAAGGAGGGGGTTTGCTTTTACCATTTCAAGGGAGGCTCCTGCCTTCCTTAGCAGACACCTGGCTTTTCAAACTGATACAACTCCCATGTCCCAAATTGCACACTGTATTTACCTCCTCACCAACACGAGATGACGTTGTGCTGACCTGCAAAGAAACTGAATTTCACAGGAGTTATAGAGGAAGAGTTACCAGGGAATATATGGGAGTGGAAGACAGATGGGAGAGGCTGTATACTATTCCCAAGATCACGCATGAGGCGGGATCCATCACATCTCGTACCATAAGGAAGCGGCACCAGCACAACTCGGGCTCTCGGGGGTTCCTTTTATGCGTTTTTAAATCAGCATCAAAGCCACTGGCAATCATGGCTTGTGCCAGAGCTTGGAGACAGCAACGCCCTGAGAGGAGGGGAGACAGCTGTGCCTCGGAGAGGTGGGGTCCTGCCCTCTGCAGATGCTGCTGTCTCTGCTTTCATCTGCTGCACCACTGGGATTTCTCTGCAAACCCAGGACTTGCCTGGAATTTCTCTGGCTGGGTGTGGGCATAGAATCATGGAATCACAGAGTCACAGGATGGTTTGGGTTGGAAGGAAGATCACCTGATTACAGCTCCCCTGCCGTGGGCAGGCACACCTCCCACTATCCCAGGCTGTTCCAAGCCCTGTCCAGCCTGTCCTTGGACACTTCCAGGGATCCAGGAGCAGCCACAGCTTCTCTGGGCAACTTGTGCCAGGGCCTCCCCACCCTCACAGAGGACAATTTCTTCCTAAAACCCAACCTAAACCTACTTTCTTTCATTTTAAAGCATAAGATGGGCACCTCTCTTTGGGCTAATCAGCTGCCTTTGCAGCCTGGAGAGTACATGAGGCTTCTTGATTTAGGACCCAAAAGTTCTGACTTTAAAGACTGTCATGGATGGGATGCAGCCACATGTCCTGGATCTGGCTAAAAACAGGTTGGATGAGCCCTGTGGATATTTCCCCCTTTGAATGAGAGCTGAAAAGCAGCAACATCCACAGAAAAGGAGACTCAGAGTCTCAGGACCTGCTGGAGTCCTTCTGCTTCACAGCTGCCTCTCTCCACATCAGGATTTTATCCACAGAGTCCAGAAGTATTTTATATGCACATGACATTCCTCACATTTCAGGCTTGCATGGCCACTGCGGTGTGTGGAGTAATTTTTCTCGTGGTTGCTGCTAAGATTTCATCTCTGACAGTGGGATACACCTTGCTGGATATAATACGAGAAGCGGGAAGAATTTTGAGTGACTTTTTGTCTGCCAAGCAGGGGTTGCAGCTCTGTAATGCCACACAAATAAATTCATTGCTGATTTGTAAACAGGGTTGTACTCGAGGAGGAGGAGCTGAAGGGTTTTCCTTTGAAGGCTCTTGTCAGCACTGTCTGAACGCAGCTGGCAGACAAAAGCAAAATGAGATTTGATGGCATGAAGGGGAAGGTGGAAAACGAATGAAGGTGGAAAATTTAAAATGAGAACATGAAGCGAACTTGTCATTTTGGGTTTGGTTTTTTTCTTTTTTTTTGGTGGGATAGATCATCAGCAAAATGAATCGTCTTGGGCAAGGAGTGAGATAAGTTGATAAGTCCTGCCCTTGAGACCTTTAAAGAGTGAGAGAAAAACTTTGCCTGCCTCTTGTTCCAAGCTAAGAGAGAGTGGTCAGATTTCTCTGGAGGTCAGACAATCTTCTGGTTTTAACAGCAAGGAATCTCACCTTGCAGGGCAGAACCTGTGTTTATGGACAGGGAAAGCAAATCCAAGGGCAGTGAGGGGCATCCTGAGAGCTCACTGAGCAATAAGGGGAATTCTGCCCAGAGGAGCTGTGGCTGCTCCATCCCTGGAAGTGTTCATCCAGTTTGGATGGGGCTTGGAGCAACCTGGGACAGTGGGTGGCATCCCTGCCTGTGGCAGGGGATTGGAACAATCTGGTCTTTCTTGTCCCTTCCAACCCAAACTGTTCAGGGATTCTGTGGCTCTCAGGCACCCTAAAGAGCTGCTCACTTCCCCTTCTGCCAGGGAATGGCTTCTTCCCCCTCATGCTTGGTCCGTGGTGTTCCATGGGCTCCCAGGAGGTGCAGGCTCAGCCCCACTGCAGGTTTTTATCTCTGCTCCCATGTCAGGAAGGGCAATGCCAGGAAAGCAAAGNTTTCTTCCTAAAACCCAACCTAAACCTACTTTCTTTCATTTTAAAGCATAAGATGGGCACCTCTCTTTGGGCTAATCAGCTGCCTTTGCAGCCTGGAGAGTACATGAGGCTTCTTGATTTAGGACCCAAAAGTTCTGACTTTAAAGACTGTCATGGATGGGATGCAGCCACATGTCCTGGATCTGGCTAAAAACAGGTTGGATGAGCCCTGTGGATATTTCCCCCTTTGAATGAGAGCTGAAAAGCAGCAACATCCACAGAAAAGGAGACTTGGAGTCTCAGGACCTGCTGGAGTCCTTCTGCTTCACAGCTGCCTCTCTCCACATCAGGATTTTATCCACAGAGTCCAGAAGTATTTTATATGCACATGACATTCCTCACATTTCAGGCTTGCATGGCCACTGCGGTGTGTGGAGTAATTTTTCTCGTGGTTGCTGCTAAGATTTCATCTCTGACAGTGGGATACACCTTGCTGGATATAATACGAGAAGCGGGAAGAATTTTGAGTGACTTTTTGTCTGCCAAGCAGGGGTTGCAGCTCTGTAATGCCACACAAATAAATTCATTGCTGATTTGTAAACAGGGTTGTACTCGAGGAGGAGGAGCTGAAGGGTTTTCCTTTGAAGGCTCTTGTCAGCACTGTCTGAACGCAGCTGGCAGACAAAAGCAAAATGAGATTTGATGGCATGAAGGGGAAGGTGGAAAACGAATGAAGGTGGAAAATTTAAAATGAGAACGTGAAGCAAACTTGTCATTTTGGGTTTGGTCTTTTCTTTTTTTTTTGGTGGGATGGATCATCAGCAAAATGAATCGTCTTGGGCAAGGAGTGAGATAAGTTGATAAGTCCTGCCCTTGAGACCTTTAAAGAGTGAGAGAAAAACTTTGCCTGCCTCTTGTTCCAAGCTAAGAGAGAGTGGTCAGATTTCTCTGGAGGTCAGACAATCTTCTGGTTTTAACAGCAAGGAATCTCACCTTGCAGGGCAGAACCTGTGTTTATGGACAGGGAAAGCAAATCCAAGGGCAGTGAGGGGCATCCTGAGAGCTCCCTGAGCAATAAGGGGAATTCTGCCCAGAGGAGCTGTGGCTGCTCCATCCCTGGAAGTGTTCATCCAGTTTGGATGGGGCTTGGAGCAACCTGGGACAGTGGGTGGCATCCCTGCCTGTGGCAGGGGATTGGAACAATCTGGTCTTTCTTGTCCCTTCCAACCCAAACTGTTCAGGGATTCTGTGGCTCTCAGGCACCCTAAAGAGCTGCTCACTTCCCCTTCTGCCAGGGAATGGCTTCTTCCCCCTCACGCTTGGTCTGTGGTGTTCCATGGGCTCCCAGGAGGTGCAGGCTCAGCCCCACTGCAGGTTTTTATCGCTGCTCCCATGTCAGGAAGGGCAATGCCAGGAAAGCAAAGCTTCCCGCAGCATTGACCAGTCCTCCCTAAAAATAAAATAATGGTTGGAGGTAAAACACAGATCTTTGGCTCCCTCCTTGTGGATCCTCTGATACAACCTTCCTCCTCCTCCTCCTCCACAGGGAAGTTCCAGCTTGGGATGGTGAGAAAGGAGGATGTTTTCCCCAGATCTCCAACCTACCCCTGTGAACTGTGGGAAAGAATCGACGCGTGATTCAAACACATCACAGCTCCTAAAGAAACATCCCAGAAAATGTGCAGAACTTTCCAGAGGAGGAAGAAACCCATAAAATCCAGCTGACACAGCCCTGGGAATCTGTGCCTGTTGTCATTACTTGCCTGGTAAGGAGTCAGGACCACGCAGGGATCTGTCACTGCCGGGAGGCTCTTGAACATCTGTGGCAACTGCAGCAGCATCCGAATGAGGAGGGAGAGATTAATCATGCTCTGGACGTTCCTGGCTAATGCATCTTCCCTGGCAGCCTGCAGTCAGTGACAGGGATGTCCTGAACTCTGATTTGCAGTGGGCTCAGCAGGGACACCCAGACAGCTGGGAGGATCTGCCCTTAAATGGCTTCATTTAAAAGTTGCTCTCTGGTTAAATTGCTTTCAAATGTTGCTAACTTCTCCCTTGTTTTTTTTCCCCTTAATCCCAGCTTTGAGAGCAGTGAGTGAGCCTGGGAGAAGATGCAAACAGAATTTGGAGCTGGAATAAAGGTTGGTTTCATTTGAGGAAAGCAATCAGCACAGGCAGCAGGGTTCTCTTGACTTTTTTGGGATCAGAGAGTGGGGATGCAGGTGGGGATGTCACACATATAAAAGGTGAAAAGAGAAAGCAGTTACAGCCCCTACAAACCCTGCCGTGGCTGGATCAGTCAGTGAGTGCCTGCCTCCCCCACAGGTCACAGCTTTTGTCCCAACATCAGGAAAGGAAAAGGGAGGGGAATTAATTGGGTCCATCAATGAGCTGCACAGAATCAAAGAATTATTAAGGTTGGAAAAGACCTCCAAGGTCATCAAGTCCAACCTTTGACTGAACAGCACCCTGCCCACTAAACCATACCACAAAATTCCACTTCCACTCATTTTTTAAACACTTCTGTGGCTGAGAACTCTATGAGCTGCCTTCACAGAAGGGTTTACAAGTTTTACAAGCTTTTAATGCCAGCTGAAGGTACTGGGGAGTCTTCTGTGGCTCATGGTAGGTGGTTTTATGGACCCTTCTATTGGCTGTCTGGTGACCACTGGTAGTGATTGCTCCATCTCCTACAGCCCCACTCCCACACAGATAATTTTTATACTCGATCACAACATTTTTGCTGCCTGAAAAGTTAAAGTGATCTCTGTGGTTTCACCTCACACAAATAAGACGCACTCAATTCTTGGCATCCCTTAAAAACTTCTTTCTGAGCCCTCTGAAAAGGATGGAACTGCAAGGGATCCATCCCAGCCCCACATTAGGAATAACCAATCTGTCTGTGCAAGTGAGGGGCAGCAAATCCATCAGTGAACACGCCAGGGGAAGTGCCAGCAGTGATGATCAGGTAAACTCCCAGGGGCTGAGATGATGGAAGGCAAAGTCCCTGAGCTGAGTGCAGGAACAGGCTCTGGAGGCAGAGATTTTTGGTGCCGTGGCATTTCACAGTTGCCTCACATTTTTGTTACCTCACAGATTCATGGTGAAAATGGAGTTTTATTCAGTTTTGACAAGATCCTCTCTCCCTCTGCAAGACAAGGCCATTTAAGAAATAAAGGTTGTATAACAGCATTTATCTGAAGGCTGTGGAAGAAGGAAATAAAATAGGGAGCCAAAGAAACTGTTTCTGGCTCTCTGTGAAGGCAAAGCCACAGAAAACAAAGAGCAGATTCAGCCAGACAGACTCCTCTTGGTCCCACTGGTGTTTCCTGCTGCCTCCAGAGGTGAACAGGCACCGAGAACCAGAAATACCACAGGATAACCCATGGAAGGACAGTGACACCTGACCTCAGGGAGAAGAGATATCCCCAGATCTAAAATACAATTCCCAGGTAATTGTACTCCAAACTTTGATGCCATGCTTATTCCATCTCCTCTGATGAACCAGAGCAGAGCTGTGGCCATTCCATGCTGGAGGAGAAATGGTCACCCATGAGAAGCCCTGGGCCCTGGACAGAGCATGACCACAAACCAAAGTTCTCCTGGGGCACACTGGAGGGGTTTCAAAGTCACTTGAAAGTGTCTTGATTGTGGCCCAACCAAAGAGCTGTTGGCAGCTTTTGTTCCCAAAATCACAAATCTCCCCCTGCCTTGAACCACCTCGTCCTTCCCTCAGGGGCTGCAGGGAGCTGGAATTGGCACCTGGGAGTGCTCCCAAAGCAGCTGGGAGTGAAGGCAAGCCCTGTCTCGGGCCATTAGCCCTGGCTCTGTGCCACCAAGCCCTTCCACAGCGTGTCTGTCACCGTGATGGATGATGGCACAGCTCAGCTTGTCCCCAGACTCACAGAGACCTCCTCTGGGGGCTGAGGGCAGAGAAGGAATAAATAGGGCGTGAAGAATCTGTGGGGGAAAGGAGGGAATGTCCATCTCTGACCACCCAGGGGCATCACCCACAAGGTGTTGTGGAGCTGGGGGAAGGATCACTGGGGGTGGCACCCAGAGGAAAGGTCATTCTCTGGAGAATGGACATTCAGGAGGCTGCTGGAGGTGGGAGAGGGAAAATCTGCTGGAGGTGCTGGGATGAAACAGAGCTGGGGAAGTGCTGCAGCCAGGTGGGTGTCAGAGATGGAAAAAGGAATGAAGAGAGGTAGCAATATCACTAATTAGATCAGGGAATGATGGGTCTGACCCTATTCCGGCCCCACATGGAGGCAGGTGGATATCACAGGCTGATAAAAGCCAGTTGCTGCAAGTTGCCAATGCCTTGATAAGCCAGAATCCCAAATAAATCCAGCTGTGTTTGCTGTGCTGAAGGCATTTGCCCCAGGGAGGGGTGCCCATGGTGCAGAAAGGTCATGTCCACATATTTTGGTGAAGACCTTTCCCAAACAGAGCACTTGGTAATATCACTCTGTGGCCTAAAGGTAGAATTATTATTTTTACTCTGCTTTTTGCAGTTTGAAATACCTGACACGCCTCTGAAAGTGTGTGTGAGCCTTTTGCAGGATCAAGAGGAATGGGGATAATTTAGGACCATGTGGTGAAGGGAGCAACACCTGGGGAAATTCTGGGTGTAAGAAATCCCCCAAGTGAACACCCCTTGGACTGCTCATTTACGAAGACAGTGGGACTGATCTGATGCTGCAGGGAGTTTGGAGAAGCAGCACCTGGAGGTGATCTCAGCATCCTCAGCACAAACCCACAAAAGTCTGAAAGTTCCTGGTGCCACCTTTGCTTGCTAAAAACTGGCTGCAAAAACCCTGTGTTCCTTCAACTTCTTAAACAGAGGATGGCAAAGTCTTTGTGGTGAGATCAGTTTGAGTAATTTGTGAATCATTTTTCATTGAATCACAGAATGGTTTGGGTTGGAAGGGACATTAAAGGTCCCCCAGTTCCAACCCCCTGCCATGGTCAGGGACAACTTCCATCACCCCAGGTTGCTCCAAGCCCTGTCCAACCTGGCCTTGGACATTTCAGGGATCCAGGGGCAGCCACAGCTTCTCTGGGCACCCTGTGCCAGGGTCTGACCACCCTCACAGGGATAAATTTCTTCCTAATATCCGACCTAAACCAATTTATTTCAGTTTGAAACTGCTTGTAAAGTGCCCTTCACAAGGACACTACGTGCCCTTCTAAAAAGTCTGTCTTCCTTGCCTTTCCTGTACAAGCAGCAGCCCCGTTACGCCTCTGTTTCGGGGATCCTGATTGTTACTAATGATAATAACAGCATTTCCAGGCCCTAATCAGAGCCAGTGCTGGGCTGGCTCCTGACTGAAACACCACGCAAGCAACACAGACACCTCTTACAGCTCACTTTTGTGACACCATAGGAAGGTGTAATTAACCTGACACCAGCAAGAAAGCTGCTTCTTGATATTTTCCCCCCATCTTGCTCTCCCAAAATTTTCCTTTTCCAGACCATGTTTGAGATTCAACCTTAATTTTCTGTATTTTCTCTAGACACCAAAATGCTGCTCCTCCCTTCAAGTACCACTACTATTACCCTGAGAGCAGAAATGTTGGTTTTGTCAACTTCTAGACATCACTACCCAAATATTTCAGCACCTGTTTGATTTGTGTAGTCCCATTAACTTCATTCAGGTTTAAGCCCTGTCAATTATAAAACCATGGCCTGTGATGTGCTGTAAATTTAAAAGCACATGAAACATTTGTGCCCAATTTAAGAGCAGTTTGATAAAAGAACAGTTTGCTGTGCTGGAAACCCTTGAAAGCTGTGCAAAAAACCATTCAGTTAAGGTAGAAGTAGATGGAGAAATTACATGTATTTTATAATTCTGATTATATGTGGGAAGACATCATTCAGAGGTGAAGAATATGCCCTGTAAAATTGTCAGTGACCAGCAGAAGGAAAACATTCTGGATCTGCTGCTGGGAGTGCACTGAACACCAAATGCCTTGCAGAGAGCTGGGTTCTGATCCTGACACCCCAAAGACCCAGCTTGTAGCACCCAAAAAATGATGTCTGCCCAGCTGGTGCCACCCAAGTGTCACCTGAGCTGTGATTTCACCTCCCTCCCACCCAGCCTGTCTCGCTCTGCTGCCTTGGAGGACTCCAAGCCCACGAGCTCTGCTGCTGCAAGCTGATGTTCCCCAGAGATAATGAACATATTTCAGAAAACCAGTCATTAGGAGCCTGTTTGCTTCCACTTGTGCCACAGCTGAGTCTGGGCTCCTTTGGGGAATTGTCTCACTTCATTGCCACGGAGAGATCAGGTCTTAGGTGGTCTTGAAAATATCCTGGATCAGCCTAAAAAGTATAAAATCACTCTGCAGGCAAACTTGTGAGGCAACTTAGCAAAACCTGAATATGTGTTGATCCAAATCACTTATCTCTTCTTCCTCTCTAAGAAATAAACAGATTTTTTTGTTTTCCAAGGTAAAGCAGACTTGAGGCTGAAGTGGGAGGCCAAATACACTCTCTTCAATATTTCTGCTGTCATCTTTGCTGTCCCCACCGGGTTCCTCTCAGCCACCACCCATCCCTGGCAATTTTCCTGGGCTGTGAGCACTGAGTTAGGACAGATCCCCTGGTGCAAGTGGAGGCAGGGTTTCCAATATACAAACACTGCAGTGGGAAGGGAGAGCCCTCTGCTCTGCTCCTTCCCTGGGCAGAGAGAGAAGCAGGTGGGCAGCTAAAGGGAGAGGCTGGCAAAGTTTGAAGCAGAATTTTTATTACAAAATGTAATGCTCCATAACCCTCTGGGCCCCATATTATTTTGGGTTTTGTTCTGCCTCCAAAAGGTGCTGCTCAGCCCTGTCACTTTCTCAGTGCTGAGTGTTGTGAACTGTATTTGCCTTCTCCTTTTTCCTGTTGTTTCTCAGTGTAAAATCATCCATGGCAGAGGAAGAGGAGGGACAATTCTTGGATTTCACTTAAACCATTTCTAACACCCTGAATTATCTGCCCAGCCTCCAGGTGCTCCAGCAGAGCCACAGGTTTCTGTATCACATTTCCCACCTCTCCTTTACCAGCCCTGTGTGAGGCTGTTGGCATTTTTAGCCCTCTTGAATCCAGCTGATGGATCAGCCTTGCTGATGAATGAAGGTGGGGAGGTTCCTCTGAGCCCAAATCACGATAAAACCCCAGTGAATAAACAAGATATGCAACGAGGAGTAAGAATTCAATTTTTCTCTCTTGCTGACAGACATATTGTGTTCCTCAGGTCCACCTGGGAACCAGCACAAGGCAGGTGATCTGCCCTACCTGACTACAAGGTGCTGGGACCAGCCCAGCCAAGGAGGGATATTTTAATTCTATTATTTAATTAGAATTAAATAATAGATTTAATTCTATTCCTGCACCTCATGTGTGCAGGCCAAGGGAGAGAGAGGGGATCAGTTGACAAGACAAGGAAGAGAAGAAAAACTGCATTCCACAGCACTGTGGACTTGAAAGCTTTAACACAAGAAAGAGTAAACCCTGGAGCACTACCCTAGCATAAATTATCCCCACTTCTCCATTCTTCTCTCTTTCCCTAATTTTCTCCCCTTTGATCTTGACTTGCTGTTCCTGAGGCTTGTGTCACTTCCCCCTTGGGCAATGGAACGGCTGCAAACCTTCCCTTTCCTTCCTGGAGACACAACCCCCAGGCAGATTTCTCACCTGGGTGCCTGTGGGCTAGATCTGCCTTCCATCCCCAGGTCACCTTCATCTGGGTCTTTCCAGGGTGAGCCAGGGACATTTTTTGGCCTCACAGGACTGGCCATGACTTTTTTCCAGAGGCAACTTCACCTGGAATCTTTGTTGGCATTCTTGGCAAGTTTGGAGTGCACGGTCAAGCCAGTGTGGCTTTGGTGTCTGTCTCTGGCTCAGCTCCTTTCCCACATCCCCAAAAAAGGATTTGCTGGTGTCTTAGGGCACATTAATCCATCAGGGTTACTTGTGCTTGAAATAAATTGAGTTTGAGAGGTGCTTCCATGCATTGCTGAGCCCACAGCAGCAAGGAGAGAGGAGCTGAGGTATTTCAGTCCTGCAAGGCTCAAACTGCAGGTGACACTCAGATTGTCCCACTGGACATTTCTGGAGTGATCTCTGTACAGGTGGATAAAGGCAGAAACAGGATTTTTTTTTCTCCCAAGATTGTGCTGTGACTGGAAAAGGAAATATTGCTTCACCAACATTTACTAGCCTCATGGTTTTAAAAAGACTTCTGGGGTTTTTCATTGCTTCATGTCACTGAGAAAGCAAAAAATGGGAGATTTTTCTCAGCACAGGGAAGTCACCAGCAGGACCAGGGAGCAGCCATGGCTGAGCTGAGCTCTTTTTGGTGCTTGAAGGGTTAATATGGACTTAAACCAAAGCAGAGGTCCCAAAAACCTGCTCAGCAGGCCTGTGGGGAGCCCCAAATCTTCCTTGTGTTCAATCTTCTGCTGCTGACAGCATCTCTCCAGATAAGAACCCTCTCTCTGTGCTTGCAGACAGTGCTTTCCTCCCCTTGATGCCATTATCTGGGGTTACACTTTGTCCTCTCTCCTCTGAGATGAAGGTGCAAAGGGATTCCCATCCCATCAGAAGGAAATACCTGCTGTTCTTAAAGAAGCCAAATTCTAACTCTGAGGAAAGTCTCAGGGAAGAGTTCATCCTCCAAAAACTGCTGCTGGCCCCATGAAGGCTTGAACTGTGGGACTCGACAGATTATTTTGGAGGTTTAACTCATCCCCCAGATTATGAATTTGCCATTTTTCCTGTGAATTATGTCACATTACTCATCAAATCTATGCTAATCACATGTTTTTCAGCATTTCTGTGAACAGGATTTTTAGGGTCCAAATTGCTGCGAAAAGCAATGATGGTTTGTTCTGCATTTAATGTTTTAATTATGATTTTTGTTTCTGCTTCCTGACTGGAACGATTTTTTTTTTTTCCTCATTTCTCTTTGCTGATTATGAATATTCAAAGATATTGGCCAGGTGCCTGGAGCTGTGCACACTTTTCTGTTGCAGGTATTTATCCTGAAAATATTTAAAGGAGGTATTGGCAATGGTACAAACACTCAACTTATTGCAGAAATCCCACTCTCAAGCAAGCTGACTAATTTTTAAAAAAAGAGAGAAGGAGTTGAAAGCCAATGTTTTTAGTGTGAAAATGCCCCTTCAGTTAACAGTGACTGAAGAAATACAGTTTTAAAGTCCAAATTGCCATAAACTGGTCATGTAAAATGTCTTAGGACCAGCTCATACTTCAAAAATAAATATTTTTTTTCCCTTGTCATTTTTGTTTTGATTCAGATTGCTGAAAGGAATTGCTGGTGGAGAATAGATGGTGCAGAGGTGGTCCTGCAGAGCTGGAGTGCAGACCTCAAGTCCTAGCCCTGGATGACTTCTAATGCCACAGAACATGTCCATAAATACCCTTTTTCATGGAAGACAAGGTCTGCAGTGGTTCCATTGGTGATATCAGAATATTTGCTTCCTCTTCCAGGTGTCCCTGCCCATGCAGGGTGTTGGAACTCAATGATCTTTAAGGTCTCTTCCAACCCAAACCTCTCAGTGACTCTCTGGCCATTTTGGCTGGGTGGTGACATCTTTTAAATGGTCCCAGATGATCTGAAATCGTCTGCCAAGGAGCAACCACGGCTCCTTTGAGCCTCTGGAATGGATTAGAGGGATCTTCTCAGCATGTCCCTCACCCCAGGGCTGCTGAGGCCTCTGCTCAGCTGTGCTGAGCACAGAGATTGTGTTGAAGATAACCAGATGCGAGCAGATAAAGAGGCTCAGCGGAATTAGGGCCATGTGTGCCTGATCTCTGAGAGCCCTCCAGAGATCCTCCAGCCCCCAGTTCAGGCAGCAGTCCCAGGCAAGTTCTTCAGGCCATTTCTGGTGATCTCAGGCAGGTGAACTCGCCAGGTGAGTGTGGGAGGTCAGCAGTGAGGAGGTGAAGGCAGAGCCGTGTCAGACCATCCCGGTCACAGAGCATGGAATGAGTCACAGGATCACAAAATGATGGAATGGTTTGGGTTGGAAGGGATCTTAAAGCCCATCCAGTGCCACCTCTGCCATGTACAGGGACACCTTCCACTACCCCAGGGTGCTCCAAGCCCTGTCCAAACTTGGACACTTCCAGGGATCCAGGGGCAGCCACAGCTTCTCTGGGCACCCTGTGCCAGGGCCTCACCACCCTCACAGGGAAGAAATTCTTATTAATATCTAATCCAAACCTGCCCCTGGTCATTTTAAAGACATTGCTCCTTGTCCTGTCACCCCACACCCTTATCAAAGTTCCCTCTCACAGCCCCTTCAGGCACTGGGAGGTTTTGTAGGATCTCCTTGGAGCTTCACCTTCTCCAGGTTGAGCAATCCCACCTCTCCCAGAGGGAAGGTTGCCTTACATTGAAAATCCTGCTTTTTAAGAATGAGAAAACACCAAATGAATGCTCCTGTGTGCTCAGGACTGCTCTAGAGGTGTGTCAATGTCCTGCACCCCACGTGGGTTCCTGCAGCTTTCATGGGTCTCTGTCAACCCTCTCAGAAGGGAAGATTCAACAAGGAACTTTCTTGTTGATGAAAATATCCAGCCAAAAAGTGGCTATAGGTGTGCCTAAAAGTTTATCTAGACATTTATGAGTCAGATGCAGCAGTTTGGGAGTCCCTAATATACTCTTTTTTCTTTTGTCATCCTCTTTTGCAGTTGAATGTAGCAATTCAAAAAACAACCTCCTTCCCACCCCTTTCATTCCCTCTCTGAAAGGCACACTGATTATTGGTCTTTTTATTATTTTTAAGAGTAATCTAAGCTTTACAGGACCTCTGCTGTCAGGCTGCTTCAGATATTGCATTGACAATTCCCAGCTAGATTTATCTCCAAGGATATTCAGTGCCTCCCGATGGCATTATCCTTCTGCTAATTGAAATTCTGTCCTAAAGAAGAAAAATTATAGATTTCCAAAGGGGGGCAAGAAATAGCAAGGCAAAAAATGTAAACCAAAACAAGCCTCTAGGACAATTCCCCAGGCTAGAAATCTGGAACAATGTTTTATTCCTTTCCCTTACAGTCAACTTCCCAAAGGGGCTATGTTATCAAATATTACATGGGGTAATCTTAGTAATTAAAGAATTTATACATATATATGAAACCCCACAGAGCTGATCACAGGGCACAATCCAGTTTACAGAGCACTTTTCTGCTGGGATTCACCAAGACTCTCGCTGGTTTCTTACCAGTTGGCTTTTTAAGGGTTTGGAGTTGTTTTAATCCGTTTTTTCCCAAATGTTTTGTCCCATGACATTTCAGGGTTTGTTATATGGCTTAAAGCCCACATATGACCCAACCTGTATTTTTAACTGGTGAGAAAACCTTCCCAGAGCGCTGTTATCAGAGTCAGGAGCACAAGATACCCTCAAAATTTGTACCACTTGTCAGGAAAAACCATTCCAAGTGTTCTGGAGCTGCTGCCTAAGTCAGAGCACCACAAACCCTTTGGCTTGTCAGCTTTGAGCTCACAAGAGCATTTAAGTTTAAACAAACACAGCAAATCTGCTGCTGGTTTCATTGTGGCTTGACATGAGTACAACTCCCTCCCTCCTCATCTGTCTTCAAGGGATTTGGTGATCATTTACATCATAAAATAAAAGAAGGGTCACAAAAAATGGCAGGGAAGGTACAGAAATCCCTGAGCTACTGAGAAATGCTGCCCTGTCATGTCTCACATTGGGATGTCCAGCACTTCCAGGTCCTGCTTCTTGACCTATCACACCAAATTCCTGAATGCAGGAGGTTGTGAAAGTTCTGGTGGAAGGAGAAGAACGGATACTGAGAAAATTTGAAGTGCCCACACCCAGTTTTACCTTACTTATGCAGACCAACCAGCAAGTTTGGTAGAAGAGATGGGGTGACCAACATCTTCTAGTCTCAGCTTTGTGCCTGACCCTAGAAAATCCTTCCTTTCTGGGCTTTACTTTCCTCTTGCTGAATTAATGCTGAGGGTATTTTATGATGCCTCCCAGCTTTAACTTCCAAAGGATTTGCAGTCTGGTTTGTCAACAATTGAAGGGAATCTTTGGGAAACATGCACCACCTCTGAAGCCCAGGGTGCCCAAAACACCCCAGAAACAGAACAAGGTTGGAATGACTTAGTTTTATCTAACTTACAATGCTGAAATATTCCAGACTGGCTTTCTGCTTGTAAATACCTCCATGTAAATGCCAGCAAAATTATAAAGGAGTGTCTCCAAGCCCCTCCTTATCCTCTAAACCATCAAAAATAATGCAATTAAGGGAAAATTGTTGTTTGGCCCATTTTGAAAAGAACCAGGGTATGTTTTCACTGAGGAGGTTTAATGTGGATGTTTGGATGTTTGCAGTCTGGCTTGTGCCAGGGAATGAGTTGTGGATAAATAGGATTGAGGAACAGAGTGACTGCTGCTCTCACTCTCCAGGGTGAAGGGAATTGGGTGTGAGTGGTCAGCAGTGTGAGACACCCACTGCTTTTATGTCTCTGTTAAGAAGGAAAACAAGGAGAAAGGAGATGAAGATTGGATGGGTGAGGAAAGTGAGGAGCCCTGGGTGATGGCTGGAAGCCCCATCCTGTGAAGATGGAAGAATGGCAGGAAAAGGGATGGATTTACAGCCCCAGATGGCTCCTTGCATTTGTCCTCCTGCAGCCAGACCCCCTTTGAATTATGGGGCTGTAATTCTGTTTGAGGATGGTGCACGGGAAGAGGGGGGGAGGCTGGGAGAGCTGTTTGGTGGTTTGTGACCTCCCCAGAAGCCCTTGATGGAATTCCAGCCCCATAACTCACAGCTGCCTCCTCTGGATCCAATTCACCGGAGGTCTCTGATGTGGAAGTTGAGCTGGAGCTCGGAGCTGTGCCTTGCTCCTGCTGGGGATTTAATCAGATTGCCTTTGCTAATGCAAAGCAGGGCAGGTTTATGAGCCAGTTTCCCTGGATTCTGGCTTGGCTGGGGCACTGGGAAAGCACAGAGCAAACTTGGGTGCTGTTAATGTAATTGGATCAGTGTCTGAACTTCTTCTTTCTGAGTCATTCATCACCAAGAAAGAGCACAGGGCCAGAGCCATGGCCTGGCCCCTGAGGTGACCCTGATGAGCCCTGGAGGTTTTCCATGTGGCTCTTCCCAAGGGATGAAAGCTGCCTGCAGGTTTGTCCCGAACTGCAGATGAGCAAGACCCAACTCAGGGCCACCAGTCCTGCTCCAGTGAGGGAGATCAGGACTCCTGGACAACTAACCAATATGATTAAGCAGAAGTAGTTTTATTGTTTGCATTATGTGCTCATTTATACACTCTAACCCTACTGCACACACTGATCATGCATTTCTTGATTGGTGCCTCTGTCTTGTCCACACGTTCTGCATGCACTTCTCAGGATTGTCACAGTCCAGGTGCTTCACTGCCCTCTGTTATCTAGTTCTTGTGGTCTTGATATTCTGTTTCTCAGCCTCTTCTTTCTTAATTTAGCACAATTTATGTCTTAGTAACCTTGAAGAATTCCAGAGTGTGCTGATAAGAATAACTAAAAGCGGTTTGGCTGGAGCACGCTGTGCCCTAAACCTTGCAAATACCTTGCTACAATCCAGGACATGAGATCTGGCTCAATTCCACACCTGTGGTCCTGGTCCATAACACTCCAGAGAAGAGCAGGCCCTGATGGTACCTCAGGGTCTGTATTTTGGCACCCCAGGGCTCCTCCAGTAAAATTTCATCCAGCTCAACAGGACACCAGGCCCAGGACTAACTTGACACCAGCCAGTGGTGTCTGAGACAAAGCTGGGATGTCCTGGGATATAGCACTTTTTCCAGTGGATAGATTTCCCTCTGGCATCCTCTCTCTGCCCCCAAATTCTGCGTTTCAAAACTTAAATCCAACTTCAGACCATTTTTTTGGGCTCATTCTCTTCCCCTCATCTCCAAACGAGTGAACACCACACCCTCACTGTCAGGGCAGACTGAACCTTTAAAGAACCTCTTTTTCCAACATTTTTTTACAAACATCTCCTGACCCAGTAGACCTTGTCCCAGTATTTTTTTGGTCTAGCTCTGTATATTTGGCCCTCTGAAGCCACAGTGTCTTAGAGCCTATGGGACAGAGAGACCCAGACTAGATGCATTTTTATCCATGAAGGGAAAAAAGAAAAATCCACGATAGATGCTCATCTCAAGCTGTGCCTGGCCATTTTCTGGGAAAAAAAAAATCATCCAAAATTGTGCTGGGGGCCTGCTAACAGCTAAACACCACAGACAACTCATCACAGAGCCTGCTACTCCACCTTGGCCTCCTTTTATTTACTAGCACAGATGTAGGCAGGAAAAACACGATGCCTGCTGGTGTTGTCTGCTTGTCATGTTCCTGCCCACAACATGTTTGTGTGTCATGAGCTGTGCCTGAGTGCTGACCTGCCTGCCTGTGTTTGTAGGAACGAGGGCTGCATCCCATATGGCAAACTGGAGGAAAGCTGGCCTGTGGAGAAGTCTTGGCATGGTGTTTGTTTTGGGGAGTTATAAGGTCAGTGAGTACATTTCCCACTAGAATTTATGAGAAGGCAGGAAATTCAAAGGGGTAAATAATAATAATAACAATAATAATAATAATAATAAAATAATGTTGATAAAACTGTTGTTATTCTCTTAATTTTCTTTCCTTGGATGTCTAAGCTGAAGGTAAAAGACCAAATTGATTCCTGCTTTCCTCCCAAATGCTTGCTGCTTTGTGGGAACACACAGCACATGGCAGAGAAGTTCAGGGCTCTGCTGTGCATATAAAAAGAGTTTTCCTAAAACAATTACAGCAAAAAAGGTCAAGGAGGAGACACTGCTGGGATTGATCCCACCTGGCTTTGGAAAGGCGCAGTGCAATCCTCTGCAGCTGGGTGAGCTCCTCCCTGGAGCCAGCCAGAGGAAACAGCATTTCCCTCTGTCAGTCACTGATCTATTTGAGCCAGCAGGGCTGTAATGAGATTAATTGGATCCTGGAGGGGCTCGATTTCCACTGGTGGCTGCACAGAGAGACAGGACAGGCCCCACAGGGGAAAACACCCATGGCCATTCAGAAAACTCCTCATCAGAAGAGGTGATTTTGCAGAGATCCTGCTCTGATCAACCTGATCTAGTGGGAAGCGTCCCTACCCATGGCAGGGGGTTGGAATTGGATCATCTTTAAGTTTCCTTCCAAACCATTCTAGGATTTTATGAATAAAGCCTCATTGATCCCAGGATCATTTTCTTGCCACTCAATAAGCTGGAACACCTTGACACTGAAGCTGGCAGGTCTCTGCAGGGCAAGGGACTCAGAGTTGTGGTCCCTGACCCTGTCACCACCTTGGGGAGGTGCACCTGGGGCTGAACACAGGGAAGGGATCCCTTGGACAAGTGATACCCAGAGGAAGCTGATGCTGCAGTTATTCTCTGCTGAACCAGAAAACCCTCAGGATGGGGAATGGTGAGGGGAACATCTTAATACAATCCAGCTGAACCTGGGAAGAGTCAGAGACCAGGAAACGGGAAATAATAAAGGCAAATGGAATCCTCCCCAGGGTGCTGGAAATGCTCCTTCTCAGCTGACATCTGGGATTGCTTTGGGAAGCTGAGCTGCAGAGGAGTTCCCAGCTTTTACCTGGGAGATAAAACCATCCCTGAGCTTTGCAGGGCCTTTTCCCCTGCCAGGTTTCTGTGGGACACTTGGGGGATATGATTTACACCAGGGGTGTCACAGACCTGAAGCAAATGGTCACCATTTCCTCAGTGGAGGAGCTGGAGGAAGGCAAGGACTGAGGTGCAGGAAATGGCTGTGATTTCTCATGGACCATAAAAGCAGGAAAGCTTTGAAAATGCCTCTTTTCTGTAGCCTGTGGGAGGGAGAATCCAGCATGGATAGAGAAACACCAGTGACTTTAGGGAAAGGATGTGGCACTTGGGGACATGGGTGGCTTGCCAGTGCTGGGTTAACAACTGAATTTGGTGATCTCAGAGTGCTTTTCCAACTTCAGTGATGAGAAGGTGGCTCCTGCCTGCTTTGTGAATACCTAATTGGCCTAGAGTATCCAGCTTAGTTCATTTGGGAGCCGGACAGAGGCTGGAACTGGGAGAAGAGGCTGTTTCCTCCAGTCTCTGTCACACACAGGTGACCACAGCCAAGGCCCCAGGCTCTCCAGAGTGTCCCAGGGAGCATCAGAGTGATGCCCTGTCCTGCTGCAGACAGATCCATGTCAGAGACCTTCCTCCTCCCCTTGCAGCTTTCATTAAATCCACAGGGAAATTCTCTGCTGAGCAGCAGCAAGCCCACACATGTAATCCCCCCAAAAACAAACATTTTCCAGCTGACAACAGGGAGTTCCCACAAGCCTGGAGTCTGTTTGCTTGGCTGTGCTCAGTAATTGCAGCTCCATTTAATATTTGGAAGGGTGTTTTTGTGGGAATAGTTGGTGTTTTGTTGTTTCCCAGTCTTGGCATGGAAGACAAGAGGAAACTGGTCCAGGATGTATCAAGAGGGTCACAATATTGGTGCCAACCATGCCCTGCCCTATGGATTCTCCCAAATCTGCAACACAGAGCTGTGACCAGTCACAAAACCAGGGGCTTGGTGGGCTGGGATTGATACTGGGCTCCAGGGAGCTTTGCTTCTGAGATTCCAGGCAATCCATTTCACCTCTTTGTGCCTCAGGTTCCTCTCCTTCTTTTTCTGTCTACTCTTACTGGCATGGAAGATGTTATTTCTACAGGGACATTATCTCCCTTGTTATGCAGTTTCTGGTGGAGACACAGCCTAAAACTGCTCTGGTGGAAGTGTAAATACAGCCACTTTGTCTGAAAGGAAAACTTGAAGGATATATTTTAGTTTAGGTTAAACAATGCCTTGAAAAGCAAAACACTTTGTAACTCTTTATTTAGAGGTGGTTTTGGGTTTTACCCTAAACACACTGATAATTCAGAAGAGCCCAAACCTGAAGCTCTTCCTTGCACACAAAATTTTTTATCATCAATTCCCACAACTCACCCTGCTGGCCTGAGGGGTCTGGTGGGGGGTGATCGTGTGGGTGACACTGCTGGGACTGGCTGAGCTGCTGGTGGGGTGTGATGGCAGAGTGATTTCATTGGAACCCTGGCTGCTGAGAATTTGAGACTTTCTGTGCTGCCAGGCACTGACCCCCAGGAGANGCTGAGCAGCAGCAAGCCCACACATGTAATCCCCCCAAAAACAAACATTTTCCAGCTGACAACAGGGAGTTCCCACAAGCCTGGAGTCTGTTTGCTTGGCTGTGCTCAGTAATTGCAGCTCCATTTAATATTTGGAAGGGTGTTTTTGTGGGAATAGTTGGTGTTTTGTTGTTTCCCAGTCTTGGCATGGAAGACAAGAGGAAACTGGTCCAGGATGTATCAAGAGGGTCACAATATTGGTGCCAACCATGCCCTGCCCTATGGATTCTCCCAAATCTGCAACACAGAGCTGTGACCAGTCACAAAACCAGTGGCTGGGTGGGCTGGGATTGGTACTGGGCTGCAAGGAGCTTTGCTTCTGAGATTCCAGGCAATCCATTTCACCTCTTTGTGCCTCAGGTTCCTCTCCTTCTTTTTCTGTCTACTCTTACTGGCATGGAAGATGTTATTTCTACAGGGACATTATCTCCCTTGTTATGTTTCTGGTGGAGACACAGCCTAAAACTGCTCTGGTGGAAGTGTAAATACAACCTCTTTGTCTGAAAGGAAAACTTTAAGGATATATTTTAGTTTAGGTTAAACAATGCCTTGAAAAGCAAAACACTTTGTAACTCTTTATTTAGAGGTGGTTTTGGGTTTTACCCTAAACACACTGATAATTCAGAAGAGCCCAAACCTGAAGCTCTTCCTTGCACACAAAATTTTTTATCATCAATTCCCACAACTCACCCTGCTGGCCTGAGGGGTCTGGTGGGGGATGATCGTGTGGGTGACACTGCTGGGACTGGCTGAGCTGCTGGTGGGGTGTGATGGCAGAGTGATTTCTTTGGAACCCTGGCTGCTGAGAATTTGAGACTTTCTGTGCTGCCAGGCACTGACCCCCAGGAGAACTCTGCATCTGACCTGAGGCTGTGGAGAAGCTTCCAAAATTGAATGGTAGCACTGGGATTGTGGGTGTGGAGTTTGAATAGAAGTGTGTGATATCACAGGGTGGAAAACTTAAGATTTTAGAATATAGCAATATATATAAAGCAAGATGGAGGTTTTAAGGCAGTGGCTGGTCCTTCTTCTTCACCTTCTTCTCCATGGGTTTGGGTGGGATTGTGTCATTGGATAAAAAAGTCCCCATTGAGGGTCACGGGTGGTTGGTTATTGGGTTAAAAGTAAAAATAATTTAGGTGTCATTTCTTAGTTGGACAGTTTATCCTTGAAAGGCCTTGTAGAGAGAGAGATGGGGCTCCATTTTTTGTTTGTTAGAGTGAAGTGCTGTAGAACTCACAGCTTGTGAGACTGTAACACAGATAAGAACTAATAAACATCTGAGTCCCAACAAGAAATACCATCTCACACATTTAACCCCAACCTTGGCAGAGAAAAGAAGAAAAAGATTTGACATGATTTGAGCCCCAAGCCTTTTCCTCTGTGTCCCAAGGAGCAGCTGGACAGAGATGTCTCATTTCCATGGCTGGATGTGGTCAGTTACAGGTGTACCTGTGCTGCTCTTCCATGGGTACCCAGACATTGCTCAGCAGTAGCAGCCTGAAGCTGTCAGAGCTTCACTCAACTCCTTTCCCTCTCTGAAATCCACTCTCTTGCTTCCTTTTCATGGTCTCCATGGAGCTGAGACTGTGGAAAGCTGTTTGCTTTCCACAAGCCTCACACATGGCTCCTTTAGTAGCATCCCTGAATTTGTGAGCTTGTCAACCTTTTTTATTAATTTTTCTTTAAATAGAGCTGATGATACCTCAAAAGCAAATGGATAGCACAAATCCTGTCTGGATTCCACCTCTGCAAGAAAAAAATAATCATCAAACAATCCAATAAATATGGGTTTTTTGTGACAGAGAAAGGAAAAGAGAGATGGCAACAAAGGGAAGGGAAGGGAAGGGAAGGGAAGGGAAGGGAAGGAAGGAAGGAAGGATCTTTAAGGTCTTTTCCAGCTTTTCCTTGACTTCATTTCCCTCCCTCTGGCTCCATTTGACTCAGAAAGCAGCAATCACAGCCTGGGGCATTTTTATTTCTTTATTTTTTTTAATAAACTTTATTCTATATTACAAATAGTTGGTTTTTTTTCTTTTTTTTTGTTCTGGACTGCAAAATAGGAATGCCTTATATTTACATACACAGGTATACAATTAATTATAACAAAGGTACAGAAGCTTTGCCTTTACCAAGTAACAACGGGATTCCAATTTAAATAGTATAGATTTTATTTCTTTTTTAACTAGGATCAGTTCAAAAGAAAATCAAACTAACAACAACAACAACCTAAGAAAAAGGATCCCAACCTCCTTTCTAATGCTGTCTTGACATCTCTTTGAGGCTGTTAGTAACACTGTGGTGAAAGGAAATGTCTTTCCATTGATTTTAAGTTGGAAGCTTTAGCAAAACAGAGAATGAGACTTCTGGGCTCACATGTATGTCCAAGACACAGGGTCAGACACAAGGAAGGGCCTCTCTTGTGACCTTAAATAATCCAGTTGCCACTCGATTCCTTGGGGAAAACACTGGGAGCATTTAGCTAGCACCTAATCTCTCTGCTTCCTTACCCCAGCCTGGGCTGGAAAGTGGAATTTCTCCAGGGAACGGAGAAAGAGCAGCATAGAAAGTTTAAATAACACCAAGTTTCTCTTAAGATACTTCAGGAAGGACTTCAAGCTTGGACATGGGCCTTGATTTCTCCAACTGGCTCTTGTGCCTCAGTCTATCTGAAAGTGAACAGCAGCTTCTCCACTGGGGAATGCCAGACCACACCAGTAAGAGAAGGGAATGCTGAAAAGAGCCTGAATGTCCTGGTTTTCCCTCTGTTTTCCACACCCAAGTTTGCTTTACTGAGCTTCCCTGCACACTGCTCTCTGCTGCAAGCGGCTTTGAGGTGATCTGTTTCCAAGCAGAAAGAATTTCTTGAGGTAAACTCTCCATTTTTAGAACAGATTAAAAAAAAAAAAACCACCAAACAAAACAAAAAACCAAAGAAAACCAACCAAACAATGAACAAACAACAACAACAACAGAAACCAAACATGTGACAGGTTGATTAGACTAAGCAGCTTTGTAACTTCAGTGGGGTTTTTGGTGGGTTTATTTTTCCAAGTGTAAATTCTGTTTGTTGGGGTTTTTTTTTAACTCTCTTTTTTTTTTGACATCTTTCTACAAATTAATTTTTTTTTGCTGTATGCCTGTGTCCCCTTGGGTGCTTCTCCAAGTGTAGAGAACTGAGCCATCCTAAATAAAACACGGTTGACAAGCTCTATTTTCAAAGCATTCTCCATAAAATAGTTATACCCAGTAAGACCAGATTTTTTTGGAGAAAGGGGCATTGCACAGCCACAGAGGTGAGGGAAAACTGCAGGATTACATGGGCCAAACACTACCCTGAAATGGGAGCTGCACCAGGTGCAAAGCAGGAAAATTCAGGCTGGGAATGGGCAGGAGGTTGAGGTTCACACCATGATGTTGAGGTTCACAGATTTCACCAATTTCCTGCTCCACAGCACACCAAGTTTGGATGGCAAGAGTTAGGACATCCCAAAACCTCCACCTGCCCTGGAGAACAACTCTCACTACTTATCAAATGTACAGAGCAAATTGTCCTGGAATCACTGTGGCTGCCCCTGGATCCCTGGAAGGGTCCAAGGCCAGGTTGGACGGGGCTTGGAGCACCCTGGGGTAGTGGGAGGGGTCCCTGCCCATGACAGGGAGGCTGGAATGAGATGATTTTTGAGGTCTCTTCCAACCCAAACCATTTTGTGATTCCATGATTCCGAGTGTCCTGTGTGCAGACACAAATGTGTGTCCCACTTGGCAGAGCTCTGGGACTGAGTCCTTCCAGGTTTCCAATCTTCCTTTGGAAGTGTGTCCCACTCTTCCCAAGGCACTTTATTAAANGTTTTCCTTTGGAAGAGCCTCCCACATAGCCGTGTCTCTTCCCAAGGCACTTTATTAAAGCCTTGGGGAAGGACAGATCTCCATTTCATGTTTTGTCTTAGTTCTGAACAGTTGTCCTTCTGATATTGGCTGGGATGTGCTTGGGTTTTTACCTCACAGGCATCCCAGACTCCAGGAAATTCAGAGGGGACTCCACAGGTAGGCTGACCACTGACTGGACTCTTCAAATTTGATCTATTGGTTTTCAACAGCATTATTAAAAATAATGACAATTATCTGATTTGCTTGGTCTCATTCCCTTCATGGCAAACATTTTCCTGTGTGTGAATGCACAAGATCAGGAAACTTTGGTAATCACTTTCCAATCTAAGCAATTACCAAATGAAATTCTGCTGGGAAATCTTCTTCACGACCCAATAAATTTCACTGCCAAAGATGCAAGATAAGACAACTGCAGTGGTAACACTACAGGGATGAAAACTGGCATTGCCTTCTTGTCTAATTGAGCAAGGCTGATGTGTGCTGGGTTGGACCAAGCCTTTGGATTTGTTCAGGACAGGATGAAGAGTGGGAAGAGAAGGACTGGGGCATGTTTTAATGTTCAGACTCTGTGATCTTAGAGGTCTTTTCCAACCCAAATGATTCTATGATTCTATGCTGGGAGAGGAAGGTGGCTGAATTTCTCCTTGATCGTTCTCCTGCGCTGTCTGTTGGAGGGCAAACAATCTCCAACACCTCATTCCAAACACACACAGATTTCCCCACACTGGTATTTACTGGAAGGCTCAATCTGCACCAGCACATGATGTGATGGACCAGGTCTCAGATGACTGTCACTGGCAGCTGAGTCCCACTCACAGGGAGGACATGAGGTGTTTGCAGAGGGGCTGTTCACCCTTTGTTCCTCTAACCCAGCAGCAAAGCCCCAAAGCAAACCCTGCAGTGAAGAAATAATCCTGACTTTCCATAGAACCTCAGGGAATCTTCGAGAATTCCCTTTCCCCTGTTTCTGATGATGCTGCAGGTGCCAGCAGTAATTATTTGATTGCAGTGTTTCAGAAATGCCCGTAAAGATCAGCCTATCATCTGGAATATTCTGGATATTAGGAGCCTATCCATGGGCTTCTAGGAACTTTGGTTCCAGTTCCCTCCATGGGGCTTGAAAAACAGTGTGGGACGCTACTTATTTATCAGGAATTTTTGGTCAAGTGTTGAAAGGGAGGTGGGGGAAAAGAAATCAAAGGAAAAGAAAGCATCCGTGTTGTAGTAGGGCTCATTCTTCTGCTTGTGTCTTTGTTTTCAGTCGTATTTTACATGCACTTAAAAAATAGTTAGCTCAACAGGTGAGGCTGGGAAGAAAGATGCCAAGACTTCTCATAGACTGGGGGATTCTGGGACACTGGTTGGAAATGGGAAGGGCACTGAAGGGGACAGGGGAGGAAGCCCACGCATTTACATCACAATTCTGGCACATTTTCCAAGCAAAAAAGCAAATCCAGCTCAAACACCAAAATAAAGAGAAACAGGAAGACAAAAAAAATAAAGAGGAGATGAAAGAGAAGCAAAACGCAGATTTTCTTTCAAATCCTGGGCATGGGGGAAAGAAGAGGGTGGAGAGAAAGCAGAAATGCCTAAATGGGAAGTTGGAAAGGGTTAAGACACCAATCTCCTGGCGCTTCCCATTTCCCCTAAGTGTTTCATTCTCAGTGTCTCTGAGGTGTTCAAGTTTTTCTCGAAAAATATATATATATAATATACAGATGAAAAACTCCGTACCAGCAAGAAGAAATAAAATAACAACCATGGAAAACAACCATAACAAACCAAAAACACAGCCCTGAAAACATCGAAAAGAAACAGGGTGAGTCTCAGATTTCCCCTGTGGTGTTTCTCTGACTTCAGTAACAGTGCAGGATCACACCAGTTCATTTTGATACTTTTTTTTTTTTTTTTTTTTTTTTAANGTTAAACAGCTTCTTCTTCCTCTCATGTGCGCATGTCCAGGCAGGATCGCCCATCACTCATAACCACTTCCCTCCAAGCCAGCTCTTTGTCCTTAGACTCCTACCATCCAGCTGTGAGTACAAGGCATGACAATAGGGTCCATATTTATCTTTTGTGGCACTTTGTTTGTCAAAACCTTTGGTTTCTTCCTTTTTTTTTTTTCTTTTTTTTTTTTTTAATTTTTTCCTTTTTTTTTTTTTTTTTTTTTAAATTTACGTACTTATAAAAAATACTGTGTTTGTGTTGTTTCTTGTCATTTTCTTACCACTGGCTCTGGTGGGACTTCCCACTTTCACAGCCATAATCAATGGATCTGGAACATGCGCCGACGTTACTAAAATGGATCAACAAAACCATGGCAGAACCAACCAAACCCAAACCATCCCCAATGCGCAGGCCTCTTAAAACTGCTGAGATGTCCATAAGGTGCATGATGAGTCCATCAGCTCAGCAATCCAACAGAAAGCAAGCAGAACCAAAAAAAATAAAGGAAGGAACGCACACGCGCACACAGATACACACGCACACGCACAAAATAATTGGAATCGTAATCAAGAGAGAAATGTCTGGGGGTTTAAAACCAAGACGTGTCCCTAAGTTTGCTGTCTCAACGTGAATCTGGTGATTTTCTCCCCACAGACACGTCCAGTTTTGGACTGCTGTTCTTTGAGTGGTTTTGGACTCGCCTACGTGTGTATCTGCTTGGCTGAAGGAAACCCTCCCTCCGACTGACTCCTGCTTGCACCACATCACCCCTCACACACGCTCAGGATCTGTCACTTCCAGGAGGTTCTGGTTTGACAGCAAGAGACAGGAATAAACCCCAAACAAACTCGCTCTGTAATCAATTTACACACCCTGCCTGCGCCCCTTCCTCCCTCCAGGTGCAAAGCAGATCCAGGCTGTTGCTCCAAGGATGGGGTGAGGTGGACGTGGGCTGATTCTCCAGACACTCCTCCATCTGCCAGGGAGCTCTGCTCATGGGGAGATGAATGCTGACCCAGCTCTTGCCTCCCTGGTGTACAAGGAAGGTTCTCCACACCTTGAGGGTCTCTAATCATGGTGTTATCCGGGCTGGCAGCCATGTGAATGGAACAGCTGAAGGCAAAAGAGATGCAGGAGCTCACTCCCCTTTGGTTGGCCATGAAACGAGTTGAGATGTTCTGGAGAAGCTGAGCAGAGGATGGGACAGGGACAGGGTGATCCCCCACAATTGTCCCATGGTGACAGCGATCCCTGAAGGGATAAGAAGTGCAAAGAGAGATAAAATCCTTCCTAGGCAGCAACTGTGCCTTCAGCAAGGCCTGTTGGTTCCAGAAATGGAGAAGAGGAAAGGCCAGGAGTTGGCACCAAAAGGCAGATGGGCTCACAGCAGTTCCGAGACCTCCAGAAGACAGGCAGTTCAGCTGGGGGGGATCTAGGTAGAAGAATTTTTTGCAGTGTTTAATTTGGATTTCCTCCAAGATCTCCTTCCAAAATGTGTGGTGACGTTTCCTCTTAGGAGTGGCTTGGAAGGAAGGCTTTACCATCAACCCTTCACAGCAAGCATTTCAGTAACCCTCTGATATTCCACTGTGGGAAAACAACAGCTGTGTTCCAGTTGAGGAAACAAAATGGAAAGAACAGCTTAAAATTAAAAAAAAAAAAAAAAAAAAAATCCTTCTGGTTCTTCTTTTGAGGCTGAGCTCCTTGCCTGGAACAAACCGAGGCCTGTGGCTCCTGCTTTCCAAGCCAAGGTGGGAAGGAGAGCCACGATGCTGTGCTCTCCATTGCCAGGAGGAGCAGAACCACCACCACGGACAGGATGCCACCGAGCAGAGAGAGCTTTTTGCTGCAGTGCTACGACCAACAGGACACGATGGGAAAGACGGAGCGGGGGGACACGCGGCTCTTGGAAAAATAAGAAGAACCATATGAAACACATGGGCAGGGTCTCCTTGTCCCCTCTTGACCCTTTCCCTGCCCCAGGACAGCAGCTGCTTGCCCAGGCAGGATGAGCCACAGCGGTCCTGCTCTGGAGCTGTGGCATTTTTCGGGGAGCCTCGGGGCTCCTCTCCCAGTGGGTCGCTCTCAAGAGACAGAATTGCAATGGCTCTGCAGGAGAGGAGCTGGATGGGCTCTGCCCTCCAGGAGCCCTGCAGGCAGGCTGCCTTCCCCTTGGGGACACTTGGGTAATACTGAGTTCATTTCCATGTCCGCTCCAGAGGCTACAGCCCTCGGAGGGCAGTTAAAGCAGCATGACAGAAGTTACCTCCCAGTTTCACCTCTGCAGAGTGAGGATGCGATGCTCGGGGAGGGTTGGTGGGGTTTTTGTGTGTGTGTGTGTGTGTTCAATAGTTTCTCTCTAGGGCAAAAGGCAGAAGGGAAGCTGTGAAAAGGAGAGCTCCACCCAAATGTCTTCATGGCCCCAGAGCCAAGATTGCTCTGCAGTCTTTTCTTTTAACCTCTGGGGCTCTGTCGCTTTGTCCATAGATTTGGAAAGAGAAGGAAAAGAGAGAAAGAGAGAGGGAGGGGAGAGAGAGAGAGGGGGAGAGGAGCGCTGTTCGGGTGACTCTGCTTACAGCCCATCAAAACTTGCACTTGGTAAAGATGATGATCTTGAGTGAGGCACGACTTGGTTTATCCCTCCCAGGGTGTCCCTGGCAGGACAGTTCTCAGCTGTCTATGCTCATGAGGGTTATAACTTGTTCAAGTTTGTAGGCAAGTTTCTGTTTCCCAGCCTGGTCATCTTGATCGAGGGCTCCGAGAATCTGGAAAAGGAGAGAGGAAGAAGTGATGGGGATTTCAGTTTCTTTCCCCAAAATGACTGAATCCAGCATCTTAAAGCAGCAGGGGGGGGCTTAGCTTTCTCTAAGGCAGGTCTCAGGCTTAGCTTAGATCATGCAAGACAAGTCAGTCAGCCAGGAGGGAACTAGGCAGGGAGTTTGGGTTTGATCTGACTTCAATGCAGACCTCTGGATTGCAACCAATCAAATGGATTCTTATCTTGGAGATCCATTATTTATTTATAAGCTTTATCCATCACCTGACCATGCCATTCGAGATGCCCTAAGGGGTCTCACATGGCTTTCAATACAAAGAACCATGCTGGTCACCTAAAGTCTATGTTGGACCATTTTGGGGTGTTTTAGGGTATCTGGAATGATGTTGGGCACTGTGCTTAAGCAACTTTTGGCCATTTTGGATGTAAAGGTCATGTAAGGCTCCTCTGCAGCGAGTTAACACCTGACCATCAACTACTTCAAACCAGCTGAACCTGACTGAACAGGAGAGACAAAAACAGGGATCCAGAGAGGAGTACTGAGGAAACCCAAAATCCCAGACCTTCCCTTTCCAAACCCCAAGCCTTGTTCCTCATTCCTTGAATCCTTCACCCTCCCAGCCAGGCTGCAGACACACAGGTATCAGTGACACAGCCTGGGGATGGGTGGGCTGTCCCCTGGCCCCCCAGAAGTGCCCCCAGGCTCTCACCTCCTCGCTGTACTTGCCCACGTAGGAGTAGATCTCGGAGAGCGCGCTCATGGTGTTGAACTCGTTCATGTGCATGCGGGACTGCTCAGCCAGGTAAGCATTCATGTCCTGGTCACTGATTGCTGGCATCTTGGCGATGTCTGAGTAGTACCTGAGGGGCACAAACACAGGTGTTTCTTGAGGGGAAGAGCAGGAGCTCAAGAAGTGAAATCCACAGACAAAAAGGAGGAAAAAACAACCCACTTAGTGTTGGTGAAATAGCTGCTCGTGCTCTTCTTTTACAGCAAGAAAGGTGACTTAGCCAAAGTGGAAATGACTGAGCACTAATCCTGAGCATCAGGTATGTCTTGTGTTCACCCCAATCTGAGAATGAAGCCCCAAAGAGTATCCTGTAAACTCTCCCGGTGCCATCAATAGGAGCTGGATTGAAGCTGGATCACTTTGTCAGACACTTAAGAGCTTTTAGCCCTGCCTCTCTTCCCACAGAGACCTTGCTGCCCACTGAGAGCTCAGGATTTCTCTGCCATGCACAGAAAAACCTCAAATATTTGTATTTTTCCTTGCATCACTACATCTGCCCCCATTGCTAACATCACCCACCTTCTACACTCAATCCAGTCTATCCCAACAACTCTCTTTGTCATTGCACCAATTTGTTGGATTTAACCTTTTTCAGACCCAGAGATGGGGCAACTGAGAGGGGTTTTAAAAACTTTTATTCTATTTTTGGTCTCATGAGAAGGGTGAGACAATACAGATGTTATAATTGACACTATCACAATTAGAAGCCAACTATTTCTTAATTACAATACACTCTAAGCATTTCTGGGTTTATTAGCTTTAGCTACACTATGTTGTAAATGCCTTAAAGTCAACAATCTAAAATTACTCTTCGTGGGTCTTATTACAATGCATCTTTTATAGTTCTATATCTCTAAAGTATTTAGTCTTATTTGTAAGCCTATACTTTGAAACTTGTTTCTAGTTCAATTTCTCTCTCAACAATGTCTGTCTTATTCTATGGCATTTCTAAGTCAGCATTTCTGATCTCAAGGTTTGCATACAGATGCAAACTATGTGAGCTTTCTGTCAGGCTTTGAGAATTTTCTACAAATCCATTTCCCACATCTCTTGCTCAGCATCTCCTTTTTGCCCCATACTTTAAGCTAGCCTGATATTTGTGGCAACAGCCTTCAACTCCAGTCTGACTGGGAAAAAATCTGCTTTTCCTAGAAGCTAACAGCATTTAGGAGAACTGGGGGTTTATCTATAGGACGTGGATCTCCCAGAACCATTGCCCAGCAGGCTTCATCTGCAGAGTGATGTCTCTTTAAGGAAGTTGCTATTTTTGATGTCCTTCCTCCCCTGGGTAAGGCAGGTCTTGGAGGACAAGGTTTGCAGAAGGTAATCAGTCACTGTCACTTGCAGCTGTGCTCTGCTGTCAACTGGTTAATTAGACACCATCATTTACATTTTTAATTTCTGCAATTTGACATTTTGTGCACAAGGAAAAAAAAAAAAAAAAGAAGAAGGGGGAGGAAAAAAAAAAAAAACCCAAACCTGCACCAACCTTAAATTTTTTAATTAGGAGGAG
>WEZZ01014885.1:58325-88472 GCA_013400585.1 Chloropsis cyanopogon
ACTATTTTTATGTTTTTAATTTTTGAAATTTGAGATTTTAAAAAAAAAAAAAAAAAAAAAAAAAAGAAGGAGGAGAAAAAAAAAAAAACGCATAGCTGCAGCAATCCACAATTTTATAATTAGGAGGCAGAGGGGACGGGGAGCCAAAAGAGCTGACAGGTGTCCTGTAAACAGCGTGGAGACACCTGCTGAGATGGAGGCTGTTTGCCACTGCAGAGAAATTGGACATGGAAGTGCTGTGTGATGAGGATCCTCGAGGTGGATGAGTGGGAAAATACTCCATGACAGAGCAGGATGAGCAGCTGCTGGAGTGTCCTGTGGAAGTCAGAGCAGTGCAAGAGCAGGGGGGGAAACCCTCCCACACCAGGAGGCTCCAGTTGTGCTCAGTCTGGTTTTGTGCCTTCAATCCCACCCTGATTTATCCCAATGAGTCAGTCTCTGTCGATACCCTGTTTTAGGGGTGGGATGTTGATGTAATCCTTGCTAGAGGGAGGCATAGGAGGCAGAGGTCCTTCTTGCTTGACATTTTCAAAGCTAAACTCTGTTTCACCATAAAAACTCATGCAAACCTCATTAATTTTACTGCAACTTCCAGCAGGCACAGAAACATCTCTCTCCCTGGAGTCCTGGCATTTTGTCTTCCAGGCTTAGGACCAGCCAGAAATCTTAATCTAACTCAGTCCCATGGTCTAAATATTTCTCATTGCCAGTGCTCACTGAAAAGTGGTGTGGGTTTGATTTTCTTTACACTCTGCCTGGCCCTCTGTCCCCAAGTGGATCTGGACAGCTTTCTGTGAGTAAAGTGAGCATCTGGAAATCCCAGGAGGCCCTGTCCTACAAAACTGCCCCCAGGAGAAGATGCTGAGCAGGAGGAAAAAAAATTCTTAGACCTTTGCCACTCACATAAAAATTTAAACAAGTCCTGGCATCACCTGCTGGAAAATACCAGATCTGTGCTGCACAAGGGAAAGCATCAGGAATTGGTGGTATCCATAACATGGCTGAGAAAACAAGGAATCTTAGGGTCAAAGAGCAAGGAATCTTATGGTCAAAAAGTGAGGTGTGCCTTGGCACTGGAAAAAAAGAATCAAATTCACAGACCTGTGGGGAGAGCAGGCTGCAAAGCACTGAAATACATTGATTTATGGCACCTGAAAAGAGAGCAGCTCCTCATGAATGTTGGATAGGCACCCTCCTGATGGGTGAAATGAGAAGAGAAGGGGGCTCGTCACAGCAAAAATAAATGGGCTCGGTGGAGGAAATCAGAGGTGCCAGTCTGGCTCTGACAAGAAGTTGAAATTCTTCTTTTCCTCTCTGGTTGAGCTGTCACCAAGTGGTGGCAGGATAGTGGGTGTAGGGACAGGGCGCTCCCAAAAACTGGAGCATAGTCACACTTATCAACTCCTTCTCCAAGTTTGTCCTGTTTCCTTTCCACCTGGTAGCAAAAGACTCTTGAGTCTGTGACTCACAGGGGTTTGAAAGCTCCCCATCCCTTTCCAGCCCTGCAGAGATCATTCCCCAGCAGTACAGCACTCCTGTGACTCACCCAAACAAGGGAAAGCAGCAGGAAATGTTCCCTGGAGCCAGGAATGGGATGCACAGATCTGAGTTTCAAGAATCACAGTTTCAGTGCTCTGGCCATGACAGACTCCCAGGATGTGATCTCAGTGTCCTGGGGTCACAGGCCATCACCCACCAAAGTATCCTGGTCTCCTCCAGACTCAATTCCCTGGCATCACACACCTAAACAGTCATTTCCCATCAAATCAAGGTATTTTGTGGCAAAAACAAAAGAAAAAGAAGGGGAAACAAACATGTAGCAATAGCCCAATCTAGATGAGCGAGAAGACATAATATCCTTCCATCCAAATTCTGCCGTGGCCCAGTGACTTATTTATGCAGAAGAGTTTCTAATGAAGCCATCACTGTGCTCTCTAAAGAAATGATGAATGTGTGTATTAAAGCATCCTAGCAGGGAGACGACAACATCCCTGCTGAGTCTTTATTTACCTTCCATTCCAGCCCAGATCCTTAGAGCCTCTCTGCCATTTGCATACCCCTAATGCAAAAACCACTGAGAAGCTGTCACCAAACCCCAGAGGCCCTCACATTTCCACTGCTGGAATTTGCAAGGCTGCCTGTGCTGCTTCCATCACCCCTGCAGCTGATAGCTCCCACACCAGAGCTGGGCTGGGAGGCAGTGCCAGGGGCAGCGAGGTGCTCTGTCACCTGTGGAGGGCCACCAGGTCTCACCTGAGGTAGGGACAGGTCTTTGACTCACTTCCACAGCCAGCAGAAGGTTGGGAACACAACCCTGAGCCATATTCTCTCTGAGTGAGACTGAAAGGTAGCAAAGCAAAGCAGTAAATTCAGTTTACTCTGCCCCCGAAGGGTCAAGAGTGAGAATCCTGAGCAGATTTGCTGCTACCTCTGTACTCCAGTTTTGCTCATCTCCAGTGGATCCTTCCCCAGCTGTTTCCAGAAGATCTTCAGATGAATATCCAAAGATCCAGCCTGATGTGTCTGAGTTTCCCTGTATTCACAGGAGCAGCCTCCACTCTTACCTCAAAGCTCTCCGTCCTCTGATGTGACGACAGGAAATTTGTTCATTAGACTTCATAAACAATTAAAATTACGAGGAGTTGGGGCAAACCCATCATTCCAGCTCAGATGGAGGATGTGGGGATAACTATGGGATGTGTCCTCACAGATATCACGAGCACAGCAACTCACCCCAGCCTGCCTGGAACTGGAGAGAGAGCCCAGGAGACCCCCCAATGCCACTGATGGATGGAGGAGGATTTGGGATGTACCACGACACAGTTGGTACTCTTCTACTGAAAAAATAATTATTCTTGTTCCTTCCAACCTCGTCTTTCCCTGGGTTGCGTTTTGGGTTTTTTTGTTTTGTTTTCCCAAGGAAAGCGACACAACAGTGACCTGGGCATACATCACAGTGACCGGGGAATACATTTTGTCCTCTGTTTATCCAGGGATAAATGTTCTTTCCCTCGGTACTGACAGGGAAAGGCTCCTTAGTGGAGCTGTTTCACAAGAATGACTGTGCCTGCTGCCGCTCAGTAACTCATTAACTCATCAAAAGAGAAGAGAAAAGCCACATTGCCAGTGTTTCCTCCCCAGCCCGAAATTTCCCAGCACAGCCCATGGTTTAGGCAGCTTAGCATGGAGCTAATTGCCTTCCAAAAGATCTTTTTGTCATGGCTGTTGTTTGTCGCTGGGATGGGACTGCACTCATTAATAATCATTTTAGCATATGAAAAGCTTGTAACGAATCCATGTGCTGCAGACGGCAGACGCAATTACAGCAATAACTTAATTAGGGTTATGCAATAGCCGGCTGTATCCAGACCACTGAAGGATGGAGAGGTGTGTGAAAGGGATATGGGGGACTGTTCCAGCAGGGAAGGGCTGGTGGAAAGCTTGGGAACAACCAGCTCTTTTATGGGATGCAGTGAAGCAGTGCAAGGACGTGCTGTCAGCTCTTGCACTGACACAGAAAGGCACTTTGAGTTTCCTGGGAAGCATCTGAGCTCCTGGTGGGGCACTGGAATAGATTACCCAGGGAAATCGGGGATGCCCCATCCCTGGAAGTGTTCAAGACCAGGTTGAACAGGGCTTGGAGCAACCTGGGAGAGTGGACGGTGTCCCTGCCCATGGCAGGGGGTGGGATGAGATGAGCTCCAAGGTCATTTCCACCCCAAGCTGTTGAAGGGAACAATTCTGTCTGTGTGTGCAAGCCCTAGAAAGGGAAATGCTTTCATTTTGCCTGTTCATGTTTTTCCCTGCTGCTTCTCCCCTCAGAATAAACAGTGGAGGGTTGGTGGACAGCTCTGACCATGGCTGAGGAGTGGATTGGTGCACTGGTAGCTCCTCTGGGAGGGGAGAACACCCAGCACCACCTCAGAGCAGAGGATGTGTCCACATCTGGACACATTTTCATCTTGCCAGCTGAAAGCTGCACTATGTAAGAACAGCTTTTTACTGTGATGAGAAAAAACATTGGGATTTTTTTTTTTTTTTTTTTTTTTTTTTTTTTTTTTTTGAGATGAAAAGTGAAGAAAGACAAGTGAGCAGCCTTCAGATACGCCCCAAAAGCTGCCCCAGAGAGGCAGGGAATGAGCTGTACCCCCTGCCATGGCGATGCCTGAGCTTTAATTACAGCCAGGGAGATTTTGGCTGCCCAGCAGGGAAAACACTCTGATGGGAAGGACAGGGAAGCACGGGAATGAATTGCCTGAGGACAGCAGAGGCTCTGTTGTTGGAGGCCTTTAAGGAAGGGGTAGACAAGCATCTGTCAGGAAGGCTTTAGACAGAGCTGATCCTGCCCTGAGGCAGGAGATGGTCGGGTTGACCTCCCGAGGCCCCTTCCAGCACTGTTTTTTATTATCTCCACTGACAACACCCCCTGCCTTGACCTTTGGTATGCTGCTCCTTGAGCCTTCTTTCCAGCAGAGAGAGAGGGGGCACAGAAAACTCGTTTTTTAAAGTAGAGCCAGGATTTGCACCTCTCCTGTGATGCTCTTTTTTAAAGCCCTCAGAGGTTGTCCTTAACACCTCAATAACTCACAATGTTAGGGTACGTGCAGCTTTTTGCTGTTTTAAACTGGTCAATTTTGTCTTTCTTTCTAAAGTTAGCTGCAAAGTGGCCAACAGACATCACAAGCACTGCACAGGTAGAGATTTCCTAGTGACTTGAGAGCCCTGAAACCCCAAGCTGACACCCTGGGTAGGTGAAATCCCAAATGGGTACAGGCTGCCTGTTTTGTGTACTCCAAACATGCTCATAAAGCTCTTCCTAACGAGATCTAGACTTCGACATCTAAAGGATAATGGGATGCAAATCATAGCTGCTTCATGAATCACCACATCAAGAATGTTTTTGGGTGGGAAGAGACCTTAAAGATCATCTAGTTCCACCCCCTGCCATGGGCAGGAACATTTTCCACTGCCCCAAGTTGCTCCAAGCCCTGTCCAACCTGGCCTTGGACACTTCCAGGGATCCAGGGGCAGCCACAGCTTCTCTGAGCACCCTGTGCCAGGGCCTCCCCACCCTCTGAGTGGAGAATGTCTTCCAAACATCTCACTTAAATCTCTCCCTTTTAATTTAAAAATGTCCCCCCTTATCCTAAAAGTATCTGTACTTGAAAGGAAAAAAAGTAGATGAGATCATGGCCTCAGGAGTATGTCAGGCCTCGGGCCTCCAGCTATGTCAGGCACTGTTTGCACCCAGGTTAACACAATAAAATGCAAATGTTATAATTCTGAATCCCACATATCAGATCACTTTAAGCTTCTTTTGATCCTGAACCTGGCAGGACTATTTTGAACGGTCTTCATTGGATGACTCTTAAGTAAAGAACCCTTGTGATGTCTCCATTGACTTTAAGTTTTTCTTAGAGGGGCTCTTTTCAATGCACAATAAGCAGCCAAAAGGAGACTGAGCCCCTGCAGGGATGAGGGAAAAAAAAAAGAGCACCAGATCCTCTCCTTGCAGCCCTGCAGGTGTTTTGGGCACCAGTGTGAAATGGAAAAACTCTTTGACTTCTGCTTTTTGTGCTCTTGCCCCTTTTCAGTCTCCCACATCTTGCCTCTGTGCCAGGCTTTGGTAGGGAAACATCATATTGATTGTGATGCAGGCAATTAAATGGTGTTAATGAAGTTCAAACAAGTGTTATCATAAGCTTGGCAGCATGGAGAGAAATGAAAGGTCAGCCACAGCCCTTTGTCATTTTTCAGTGTGGCGTTGAATGCTAATGAGACAGTCCCAATTAGAACAGGCTCCCCTTTGTATTGCTTGGGGATTGCATCAAATGCTCCCAAGTTCTCCAGATTTCCAGGCTCAAAGGGGACATTTGAAGTAAACTTGAAAAGATGCAGATCTGAAGCTGCTCTAATGTAAATTCAGCAGAGCCTATGGAGTTTTACTAACTGAAGTCAGATGAGATTCTGCTCTTTCGCTACCATTCTTTTCCTCTTCTTTTTTATTTTTTTTTTTTTAACTCAATAGACTCACATAATGATAATTGAAAAGCCTCCACTTTGTTTTAGAACTACAGCCTGACTCTTCGTGGCTTCAACAAAAGCCAAATGGCCTGTCCCAATTTCCTGGGTTAATTGTCCTTCCTCATCAGGCCTCGTGTTCTGCAGCAGGAAATCCAAGATGTGGCTGCACCGGGAGACTTTTTAACCATGTGTTTCCAGCTCTGTGTGTCTCATTTGAACAGTGAACCTGTTTTTTCCTAAAAGCCAGAATTTCTCAGCTGGATTGTTTCAGCAGGCAGAGTCCACCTCTGCTTCCAATAATGTTAAAAAAGGACTATCATAAAATCACAAAATAGTTTGGGTTGGAAGGGACATTTAGAGGTCATCTAGTCCAACTCCCCTGCAATGAGCAGGGAGCATCTTCAACTAAATTTAAGTGATGCACAATAATTTTTTTTGTTGCTGTTGTCAGCAAATCCATTATCTTGAATAATTATAGAAATGGGCACTAAAACAAGCAACCTCTCAAAATGTCATGGGAGATGTCCACTTCTTATGTAGTTTTCCATTAAGTCGACAGGAAATTGCAAAAAATTGGTAAATTTAAAAATTTTGAAATTAGTCATTGTCATGCATCCCAGTGCTGAAGGCAACACTTGACTCATCACAAACAAGTAACTGAAAACATGAGAAAATCCTACGCTAAAACATGAGCCAAACAAACAAATAAAATCAGTGAAAATTCTTGACAGTCTTGCTGTTGAAATCTTTTGGAATCAAATTTCCAGTTGACCAACTTGTAAGGGCAGAAGCTGTAACTATTCCCTTCCCAACGCACATTCCCAGGTGGAAAACAAATATTTGAAGGATTGGAGGGAAGTCCTTTCATCCCTGCCTCCTTCTCCTGCCAAGGCCATTCTCTGCTCTGAGTTTTGTGAGTCCTAAAGGCTCCACACCAAGAAACCAGAGGTTTCAAAGGGATGGTTTGGAGTAACCCAGGTCAGCTCCATTTCCAGACCTCTAAATCCAGGCATGTTTTAATCCAGAGTGCCTCAAGTTGGGTACAACCTACCACTGACTAATTACCCTCTTAGAGTTTCCTCTTTGTCAAAGAAGTTCATTTGATTTCAGGTTCTTCTGATTTAGTCAACCACTTCTTAAACTCCCTGACTTTTTATCTCCTGATTCACTCTTTGAAGAAGGCTAGTGGTCTTGAAGGATGCCATCTCCAGCTGATGCTGAGTACAGAAATAGCTCCAACCAGCACTGGAAGCCTTTGGATTTGGAAAAACTCCCTCAAAGCACAATCGCAGAACAGAGAGAAGGAATTCATTAGCTCCGGGTAGAACTCAAATTATATTTTATTCATCCCTGATAGGTTTTTTCTTTCATCTCCCACAGCATCCAGGTGCCACTGCCTTGAGTCAGTGGAACTGACACACAAAAATAAAAGCAGGGAGGAAGCTCTAACCATATTCCAAAACCTGCAGTCTCCCCTTGGGCTTCAGTTCAAGTTGTCAGACATCAGTGCAGATAACAACCCAGCACATGCTGGGGACAGGAATCCAGGGCTGTTTACAAGCAGCAGGAGGTGTTATGTACCTCGTTTGCAAACCCAGTTGTTTGGGAAAACTTCCAAGGAAAAGCAGCACCTATTCCTGAAGACCACTGGGCACCAGGATTTAGCTCCAAAAAGTTGTAAACTGAAATCAATACTGGAAAAAAACCAAAATGGAAACTGCAGCCTTTTGTTTATCCAGAGGGAAAAGAGAAAAAGAAAAAAAAAGGTGTTTGTTGCATAAGGAAATATCCTATTCTCCACTTAAATACCTCAGTTTGTCACTCAAATGTAGCATCTCCCAGGATAAAATCAAGCAGTTTGAGATGGAAAACATTATTTGCCCACAGAAACCACCCAACCACACAGAGTGTTGCTAAAGCATCACTAGAGAATGACACCTTTGGGTCACTGTTGGTACAAACTTGATTTCTAAATGGAACCTCCAACACTTGCTTCCCATTATCCAGGTCAATCCAGCAATCAGCCTCAATACATACTAAGAAACTTGGACACGGTACCAAAAGTAGGTCATAATTAAGCAAGGTAGCTCATAAGAGCCTTGCAGGTTGCCTAGAAACGACATTTGCTGAAGTGTTTAACCACATCTAAAAATAATTGTCCAGACAAATCACAGACCAAGGGGAGAATTGTTGGAAAAAACGCTGCCTCGCACCGAGTAGGGGACAGAGCTCTTTGATCAGCCACGCTCCTGTCACAAAATGAGAGAAAATCATCCCCAGCAATGGCAATACAGGGTTTTATAGCACAGTGTGGGGTGTCTGCAGCAGCAGAGGCCTTGTACAACCTGCAGGACGTGGTATCAATTTTAGGCCATGCCTGGGAAGTCATCCAGAGAAATCACTGCTGAAAGCTGGATGCGGTGCACAGGAATGATCTGTAGGATAAACCCGCCTTTGTATTTACAGAGCAGCAACCATGCCCCATCTGTGCAGTCCCCAAACCTGTCAAAAATTCCAGGCAAGTGCAAAATATTGGAAAGCAAAGCCCAGCTCCTGCTGGATGAAGAACAGGACGTGCTGTTTGCTCGTCCTGGAGGAAACTCTATGGAAACTGAAGCCCCAACACGCTGCAGGAATAGATGTTTTGGTTGTATTCTCTGTGGAGCAGCTTTGCCAGGCACTGACCCTCGGTACAGCAGACTGAAGTACAGCCACAGGTCTTGGAAGTGTGGACAAAATGCTTGGAAAGACCTCTGACCTGATAAAAAATACCTGCAGAGCTTCAGTCAGCTGCCTGTCAATTGTCTGGCATCTCACTCAAAGCACAGAAGAGCCTCCAAGGGAAGTTGCTGGTGGATAATTATAAATCCCTTGGGATTCAGGCAGTGTGGGGACTGCCACAAGGGTGCTGAGAGCAGCAAACCACTTCAGGTGTGGAAAGACTGAGAAGCCCGTGTGCTTCCCAGGGCTCACACACATCACCTCCCCTTCCTTCCTCCCCCTGCTGCTTCTCAAGAGTTTCTCCTCAAAAGAAACAATGATAGCAAACACCTTCAACTCCCACCATTAATTAAATTTCCATCTCTGCTGCAAGGTGTGAAGGAATAAAAGGCTAATGTGGAGATTCCCACTTAGCAAACTCCAAAGACAAAAAGGTCCCAGGGACAGTTTCCAAAAGCAACAGCGATGCTGCCTCCTACCTCCACTCACAAAGCAGGGCCTGGTTGTGTCACTTTATGTCATTCTGTTGGAACCCTGGATGCTGAGAATTTTAGGCTTTCTATGCTGACAGGCACTGACCCCCAAGAGAGCACTGCATTTGACCTGAGGCCGTGGAGAAGGCTTCCAAAATTGAATGATAAAACTGGGATTGTGGGTGTGGAGTTTGAATAGAAGTGTGTGATATCACAGGGTGGGAAACTTAGAGTTTAAGGGTTTAGAATATAATAATATATATAAAGCAAGATGGAGGTTTTAGGGTGGAGGTTGGTTCTTCTTCTTCTTCACCTTCTTCTCCATGGGTTTGGGTGGAATTGTGTAATTGGATAAAAAAGTTGCAATGCAGGCCATGGGTGGTTGGTTATTTGATTAAAAGTAAAAATAATTTAGGTGTCATTTCTTAATTGGACAGTTTATCCTTAAAAGGCCTTGTAGAGATAGATATGGCTCCATTTTGTAGCTTGTTAAAGTACTGTACTTGGTTTGTGAGACTNATAAGATGGAGGTTTTAGGGGGAGGCTGATCCTTCTTCTTCACCTTCTTCTCCATGGGTTTGGGTGGAATTGTGTAATTGGATAAAAAAGTTGCAATGCAGGCCATGGGTGGTTGGTTATTTGATTAAAAGTAAAAATAATTTAGGTGTCATTTCTTAATTGGACAGTTTATCCTTAAAAGGCCTTGTAGAGATAGATATGGCTCCATTTTGTAGCTTGTTAAAGTACTGTACTTGGTTTGTGAGACTGTAACATTGATAAGAATTAATAAACATCTGAGTCCGAACACAAAATGCCGTCTCTGCACATTTAATCCCGACCCTGACCCAGGCAGAAAAAGATAAAGAATCAACATCATTCCATTGCTGAAACTCACCTTTCCACCCAGTTCTTGTAGCTGGGGATGTCCTTGGCATAGAGGAGCTTGTTGGAGGGGGAGTCTTTGCCCAGCCGGTGCTCTGAGGTGGAACAGGAGTCCATGAAAGTCTGAGCCACCACGGACAGGCAGGCGTCTGTGATGCTATTTTTGTGAATGTCGAAGACAAACTGTGGGTTCTTGATCATGTTGACCCAGAAGCGCAGGGGGAGGCTGCAGGAGGGGTAGCAGAGGGGACATAGTCAGTGCACAGCTCACAAGTTTTGCGGGGAGACACCACAGCAGCAAGTGGAGGGGTGGGAATCAAAGATTGCGCTGTGGATATGAAGATTCTGGGATAAACTTTGCTATGCAATTAATTCCTCCCCTATGAAGTCTGGGGATGGTAGAGACGTCACCTTTTGTCCCTGTTACCCTTACAAGTCAGATTTTGTGAGTCTTAATACAATCTTGTTGAAGGTGCCCATAAATTAATGGGAGTATAATTTAGGTGATGACAAACACTCTGAATCTCTCTGTGTTAGGTTGCAAGGGAAGTTGACCCTGTTGGTTGCTCCATCAGATGAAGACAGGCATTGAACCCACAAAAATTATTATGGTATGGGTTATGAAGCACTGGAACAGGCTGCCCAGAGAAGCCGTGGCTGCCCATGGATCCCTGGAAGTGTCCAAGAACAGCTTGGACAGGGCTTGGAGCAACTTGGGATAGTGGAAGGTGTTCCTCCCCATGGCAGGGGGTGGCACTGGAGGAGGTTAAGGTCCTTTCCAACCCAAACCATTCTGGGATTCTACACTTTTGTCATTGAGGGACTTGGTTTTTAGCCCTCACATAATTCCCATGGGAAGAGAGGTAGATAGAGCTCCCAGGTGGAGACTGGGAATGCTCATGGCACAGTCTGTGTGCTAGGACACCGTGTCCTGTCACTCTCCACTGCTCCAGCCCAAGCCTGCACATGATCCCAGTACCCCGAGCAGGCAGCAGTTGCTACATGACAGGGAAAGCCCCATTGCCTCAAGGAAAAAAAAAAAAAAATGGAACTGGGAAACAAGTATCACAGCCTTTGATATGAAAATATATCTGCCCTAACCAAGGAAATGCTATTCCAGTGGCAATCCAAAGCCCTTTTCCCCCTTTTTCTCCAAAGAGCAGCTCATTTGTATGAGATGCCCTGAGGTACTTGGTATGAGGCACCTCCAGCCTTTGCCTCAAGCCTTTTGTCAGGGCAGATGCACTGCAGTGATCATGGCCAGGAGCTGGGATGTGTCCCTGAGCACAGAGCCCAGCCCCTGCCTCTCTCTCAGGCAGATTGTTATGTCCACCTTCACCCTCTGCATCTTTCAGCTTAGCAAATTCTCCTGATATTCAGGATGAACTCCCCAGTTCCTCCCATTTGCTCATTGCATTCACAACACTGTAAAAAATTCATCTCCAAGTCTGATAGGTTTTTGGGTAACAACCTTCCTGGCAGAGGGTTGACACCATGTTTTCCCAAATCTCTGTGTGTTTTCCTGAGCAGCAAAATCACAGAACAAATGTAAGAAAAGCCTCACACAGGGAATCCCATCAGCCAAGTTCAGGAGAAGAGGGAGATGCTGGAGAACACAGAATTATGGAGTGCTTTGGGTAGGAAGAGACCTTACAGATTATCCAGTTCTACACCCTTGGTGTAGGGACACCTTCCACAATCCCAGGTTGCTCCAAGCCCCATCCAACCTGGACTTGAACAGCCCACGGATGGGGCAGCCACAGCTTCTCTGGACAGCCTGTCCCAGGGCCTTGGGGAAGAATAAGTAAAAAAATGGCAATGAGACATGATGGAGTTGTGGGGATTTAGGCTGGGAATGGAGAATCATCACTGGGGGCATGAGGTGGATGAGTGAACCTTGCAGGATTCCTTGTGCAGGTGTTTGGATGACAGACACAGCCATGGTGAGGAGCAGAGTGTGTGTTTGTGTGCCTGGGTGTGGGGAGAGGATAAGGGACGATGTCCCCGGCTGGGAATAATGAAGCCCTGTGATGTGACTTTGAGTTAATTTGATCTGATTGAACAGATTTCTTCACACTGCCCCTTTTCCCACAAACACACACTCTCTGCCTTCCCCCCTCCCCCCTTAAATAAACCTCCTGCTCATTTAGGCTGAGTGGCTGCAATCAGCCTTAGATTAGTGCCGCAGATAATGTTAATAATATGCTAATGTTTCATTAGTTGAAAGCCTCTTTGGTGCATGGGGTTTCTTTTTTTATGTCACCGGCACTGTGACGATCTGCCAACTGCATGGCTGGGAAAAGGAAAAAATGCATGAGCTGGGAGCCCCACGGCTCTCCTCTGCTGCTCCTTTTACAGTCCCTGTGTTTGTACAGGAGAAGGGGAGGGAGCCATTCCCCAGGGAGCTCTTTCCAACCGGGAGACTCGGCAGAGAGGAGGTTTTTCTCCACCGATCCTGGCTTTTCCCACTGTCCCGTTGCAGGGATGAGGAGGAGCTGGCAGCTGGAGCAGGGGGCTGATTTCACACTTTGCCACTGATGTCACCCTTTGTCACTGATGTCACCCTTTGTTACTCACTCCAAAGAAGACTCACATCCAGCTCCAGACCCTTTAAATACTTTGTACCATTGGAGATGCTCTTCTGGCCTCCAGCTGCCACCCAGGAGAGTACAAGTCTCCTGTGGGTGCTCCACATCCTCTGAGGATGTCTTGGATACCTTAAAATTCTCAGCTGTCATAAGATACCTCTGTGTGGGCAAACAAGTAGAGCTGGGAATTAAAACACCCAGTGCAGATGAAGCCAGTGGTGTTGAATCCTCTCCCATGCCTCCCTAGATATTCCTATGTGATCCTGGGCACTGCAGCAATTAAAAACTTCATTTTTCCTCATCAAATCCCTCACAAATCCTGCCATTTCCATGTAGTACAGGACAAACAGGGACCTGTTTAGCAAAAGTGCTAACCCTTTGGATTTTGGGATCTTCTGACTTCTCTGTTGACTTGGCAAGACTGAGCCTCATCCTTTGAGCCCCACACCAGGGTCCTCAGCTCCCCCAAGCAGCCAGATCCCAAACACACTTCCCTCTACTCTCCTTCCAGCCCCGTAGCCGTGCTGGGCTGTACTGGGCTGTCTCACTCACTCACCAGTTGCTCTTCCAGGTGTGCCGCACGTGGGGGTCGTGGATGTTGTGCTTGTCTGCCTGCTCATCCAGGAAATCAAACATGTACTTGATGGCCAGGGGCAGGGCACTGCCACGGTGAGCAGTGCTGAAGATGGTCTCAAAGAGGTCGTCCACGAATTTCTGGAGGGTGCCCTGGTGGGACAAGGAAGGAAGGAAGAACATGAGGTAACAAGTGAGCAGAAGACATTAAATTTTGGTACCCCACTGAAAACAGAGCATGTCTGTGGCTCAGACCAAGGTGTGATTGAAAAGTGAGGACCATCAAATATCAGTTAAACATGACACGACCTGGGAATTTCAATGTAAGTGCCTTTAAGCAGGAATGTTTTTCACCACAAGCAACATTACACCTCGTTTCCACTCAGATTCCTCTCTCTGCATCCCATCCTCAATGCTTTAGTGCATCCATGAGACAAAACCCAGCCATTTTCCAGGCTGCCTTTCACCCAGGGCCATCTTTTAAGCTGGGAAGAGAAGTCAGCTGGCTGTAGAGCACAGCAGAAGGTGTCATGGAGACAAAAAGTAAAAGAGAACCTAGAGAGGTGGGTGGTTCATGTGTGACCAGTGTCCTAAATAACACAAACTTCATTCCCAGGAGGTCTCCTCATCTTTTATTCCCCACTGGCAGGAGAATCCCAGATCCAGGGCTTGGAGAGTCACCCTTGTGAGGACAGCTGACTTTTAGCAGGAAGGCGAGGAGCTGGAATATCTGAGGGTGACCAGGCTTGGAGAAGGGGACAGCTGGGGAGTTCTAGGCTGGGTTTGGGGTGGAACCAGGCAGGGCACATTTTCTCTGTCACCAGAGCTCCACAGGCATTTATGTATGGACAAACCATACAGCTGCTAAAACAACCAAAAATCAATTGAATCTCCAACAAACATCCCCTGATATGAAAAAATTTCCTTTCCTGCAAGATAAAACTCTGCCCTTTCTCCAAAGACCTAGGGAAGAAATGTCTCCTTTCTAGAAACAAAGCCCCCGGTTCCACCAGAGTGGCTCAAGTTTACCTAGAGCTAACAAACACTTAATTAGAAATCTGGTGTCTCTGGCTGATTCACCACTTGATTCATTCTTCAGGAAACAAACACAGGCACCTTTTGTTTGTGTGTTCACTCCTGCGGGGTGAACAAAGCCCTGCAGCACATCCCTGACTCAGAAAGGGCTCCAGAGGGAAAATCCTCTTGGTCTGGCATGGAAGAGCTGCCCCCAGGTTCAGTTCCTGAAGGGAATTAGTTCTCTACATGCTCACCCTCACAGACACCACAAAAACCTTTGAGGCTTTTAGGGAAGAGGCTCTTAGGTATCAGAGGTCAAGGATTTACCAGAATAAAAATCATTGTCAGTTTAACAAAGTATTCCTGGGGATTGTATTACAGCAATTCTCTTTCCCTCCCTCAAACAGTCACGATGAGAAAAGAAAATTGCTCGGCCCAAGAGGGGAAACAATAAAACCCCAACCTTTCTACTCTTTCTGTTGCTGTGCAGGTTTTGCAGCTGCTTTCCTGTCATCTCCACAAAAAAAACCAAAAAAAAACCAAAAAAAACCCCAAAAAACCAAACAAAACAACAAGAACAAACAAACAAACAAAAAAAAACACACAAAAAAAACCCCCAAAAAAACCAACAACAAAAAACCTTGCTCTATGTTGAGTTTGTGACCTGGAACAGAAAGCTAAAGCAGTTCAGTGGTGGGGTAGGGGCTGTATCCCCAGACAACATAAATCAGCACCAGTCCAATGCTTGCTGGTCTACACCAGCTGGGGCCTGAGCCCTGGGGAGCAACACTTTCCTTTTTCAACATTTTTCACATGTTGTGTGATCCATAAAAGCCTCCTGATGCCAGGGAATGGGGCATGGACCAGGGGCTAAAGATAAAGCTGCCTTTCCTCCAAATCCCTCTGCAGCTCAGCCAGCCTGAGTGAGGCTGCAGGGAGAGCCAGACATCAGAGGCAAAATGAGCTGAGGAATAAATGAGCAGGTAAATCTGGAAAGTAGGACTTAAACTAGTGATGGAAATGTGTCTGATGGGCAAACTCAGGCAGCATTTGCGTGAACACATGGAATGGTGTTTGTGCCTATTAATACCCTGACAAAAAATGAAAAAGTTTGGAGACTCAGGTCAGGATGTCCCTGCTCTGCCCCCACTTGATTTAATCTGTATTTTCTCTCTGTGCACACTGAGTTTTCATGTCTCACTGTAAGGTCAATGTAACCCTCTCCAAGTCAGCAGCACAAGAGTCTTTATTGGCCCAGGAGAAAATGTGGAGAAGGATTTGTACCACAAAACTCAGGATTTTGTGGTATAGGAGCCGTTTCAGACTGCGAGGCCTGACACATCTTTGGAACCTGCTCTGAGCACCTGCCCTGGTTCTTCACTTGCTCAATTTTGGTACAAATTACAAACCAGTATAATTGACAACTCCAGCACCTCTTGCTGTGCTTTTTCCACCAATCTCATGGCCCTGGCTTGTTACTCCTCATTGCTTTTCCAGTGTCTCTTTTTTGACTCTGCTTTCAAAGCTCAAGCTCCTTCCCTACATGCTTGGAACTCCCCCCCTTGCTCTATTTTCCTTCTGTTCTCCTCCTTTTACCCAACTTCAACATCCTTTGCGTGGCCTCTCATTTCTTGCTGGCAAGAAACTCCACCACACCTTCAAACCCCGTTGTCCACAACCCCCACCACGTACCTTGGTGGCCAGTAACCTGGTCAGGTAGATCTCAGAAACCATCTTGCTGCCTCGGTCACCCTCTTTTTGGTCCCCATGCTCATGGTTCTTGACCAGGTGCCACATCTTGACGCCGCTCTCCAGGTCGGGGGTGATCATGGGCGTGCGCGAGCGGAGGCTGTCGGGGCTGCCCGTGTAGCGAATCATGTTTTCTGCAGAGACACAGATCCAGGGGTCCTCCATGTGCCTCAGTAGCTCCTGGGATTGGGGTTTTTCAGGAATTGTGCTGGTGATGTGCCACCAAGTGCATTTTTCAAAGCATTGTCTGTGTGGTGGGCTCAGTAAATGCAAGCGATGTCACCGAGCCAGGTGTGATGTCAGTGTCTACGCTACTAAATTACTAAATTAAATGAGGTTCAAACACTGATTTCCAGCTGTCCATAATCTTTACCTCTTACCATGTTCCCTAGCAAGTGGCACTGTCAGTGTCAGACACTTCCCAGGGCTGGTTCCTTTTGGTAACCAGTTCCTTATGTGACCGGTTTTCCCATATTTTATCCATGCCATGCCATGCTGCTTAACATAAAAATATTGATGTCTATAATGTGATTTATTTAGCTCCTCATCCCCAGATTTAGAAGGAGCTGCCTCCCCTCCCTCCCTTGGCATCAAAGCAAATAAACAATTCCTGCCCCGCCATCCTCCTCACTCCCTGCTCCAAAATCTTGTTTTGACAGAAATCAGCCAGAACCTAAGGTGGGCATCCACAAATTTCCTCTCCAAGAATATTTTTAGCCTCCAAATTTTACCTCTCTTTGCCTCTGAGTGATGGCACAAGGCATTCCCCTCTCCCTGACCTTCCAGCAATATTGCCTTTTCCAACCATAATTATCAGAAGTGTTGCACCTTTCTGTAGCAAGATCTGAATCAGCCTCATTAATGCATTTCCAATCTCTACATATTAATTATCAGATGGAATATCCTTTTTCGCTCTGGATGCTGTTTTCTTAATTGCAATTAACAATCACTTTTTGACCCACCACATTTTCTCCTCCCCCTGCCTCCTTCCCTATTCCCTCCTCCTGAAAAATCAAATGGCAAAAGAATTAAAGAAATCCAACAGAAATTAACCCCCCTCAAGTCTTCTTTTCCAAAGGTCACTGTGTCTTTCAGTAATTGCAACAACATGGCAAAGAGGATGAATATTAATAAGGCCTCATGGATCATTTATGTCCTTGGAGAAAGTGGAAGGGGGCACCTCTGGACATTGAGTAACTGCACTTTCCCATAAGATAAAGGGAGTAAGAAGGATTGGAGATGCTCCCATAAATTAAAAATCTGAATAAAGTGATATGACAGCAGCATTCAGGTTGGAGGGCGGTTTGCAGCACTCTGGTTGTACATCAGGGATGCTTTGCTTCGCTGTCCAGCATCCCCTTAGTGAGGCACGGGCTGGATGCAATTCTAATGCAGGGGAGGAAGGTGTGGAGGGGGTGGGTGACACTCAAGAGGTCCCTGTTTGGCCCTGCAGAGGAGTTCCCACCTGGTGTCCCTTCCACAGCTGTGTCACTCTCAGCTGTCTCATGGGGACAGTGGGAACAACAAAGTCCACTGCTTTGAGATCTGCTGATAAAGACCTCAGACTCTAAGAGTGACATTTGGTGGTCTAAGAGGGAGGCAGTTAATTATACAGACTCCCCCCTTCATTAATGAGGGAGGAGAACTTCCCAAGAGCAACCCAACCACTTGGATCAACAGTTTGAACGAGATGCCAGAGTTTTTAGATGGCTAAATCCTCCCACCCTACCTCATTTCACCAACTAATCATCTGCCCATCAGTCTCCCTGCTGGTGCTCAGAGTCTGGTGACCACTGTGGTGTTTGGGATCTCTTCCCAGTGCTCTCCCAGTCCATCCCAGCACACAGACCCTTACCATACTTGCTGGCTGACGTCCGGGACACCGTGGAGTTGTTGACTGCGTTGTAGGCAGTGACTTGCTTGGAGACCAAAGCTACCACAGATCCATCTGGGACCTGCATGAAAAACAGGACTTGGTCAATAAACTTCTGAAAAGTGGCTGAGGACCATGCCCAGGGCAGCACGAGCTGCAAATCAGTGTCTCTGTAGGCAGGGCACAGGTTGCCCTCAAAGCTTCAATTTCTTTCTCTGTTGAGTTGGTCTAGTAATAAAAAGGGACAAAATCTGCTGTTACACAGCCAGAATCCTGCACTTGGACAAAGGGACAACTGGTGACAAACAGATTCTGCTCCACCCAGGCCCTGATTCAAAGCCCAGTGATGACAATGTGAGTCACTGAGTCATTTAGGTTGGAAAAGGCCTTTAAGATCATGGAGTTCAACCATTAACTCAGCCCCACTGTGTTCACCACTAAGCCAGGTCCCCAAGGGCCACATCCAGAGGCCTTTTAAACACTTCCAGGGGTGGTTTTTGCATTAACCTCAATAAATCTGACAATAGGTTCATCCCAGGGAAGCTCTTAGGCAGAGCAGGAGCGTGAGAATAATAAAATCAGCTGAGCTACTTCCAACAGGCTTGGCTGTCCCATTAAGATGATAAAACCAATGTGAAATGTTCCATTCCTTCCTCCTGGATTGCAGGTGATATCTGGCTGCCTGGTTCAAAAATTCCTGTCTACATTTTCCACTATAATCCTGTCAACCTCTCACCCTTCCCTGTGACAAAGACACTGCTGGACTGAAGGGACTGCCACAACTTCTTCCTCTTTGTGGAGTCAGAGGCTCTTGGATGCAGAAAAGCAGAAGGTTTGGAGTGGCTGATGTCCAGGATGTCATGGGACAATGATTTGAGGGACCACAAGACTTTTTTAAAGGAGCCAGACTTTCCATTTCTACAACAAAGCCAATCATGTGGGTCCCAAATCAGAAATGTTAACAAGCCCATGGCTCAAAAGAGCCATATCAGGAACATCTGTGATAAATAAGGCATCATAAAGAGAAGATGGGTAAAAAAAATCCCTTCTAACGACATCTAACTCTTGTCTGTGAAATAATAATAATAATAATTAGCACTTGCATGGAGTTTTTCATCTTCAAAGCACTGCAGAGGCTAATTAAATAGCCCCTCAGCTATCACGGAAGGCAATTATTGGCTCTTTGTAGTTTTAGCCCCACACCACAGATGGGGAAACTGAGGCAAAGGCAATCTCAGTGTCTGTCCCAGCATGCTCTGTGTCAGCCTTCAGGACAGCCAGGAAAAATGATGTTTCCTGAGGACCTGGCTCATCATACAGCTGGGAGCTTGTTGCCTGAAGCAAAAAAAAAAAAAAAAGCATGGAAAAAGCACAGAGAGGGAAGAAAGTTATGCCTGGTTTGTTGGTGAAATAAAGCAGGAAACGTCCTTGCTCTGTCTGGGGAAAAAAAAAAATCAAAATCAGCCAGTAATGCTTCAGTCAATCTGAAGTAAAAGTTTTGTTTCCTTTTCAAATTATTGCTTGCTGCCTCCTCAGCTCAGCTCTTAAGTGACAAGAGAAAATAATCTTGTTATGAAACAGAGGTTGCTGAGGTGTGATGGAGGAAATGACAAAATTGTCAGCATCGGATTAAATTTAATGAGGGCTTTTTTGTTGGTGTTTTTTTTTCCAAGGGAGAAGACTTTGACCAAAACTTCGTTTTTTTCATTAAATCTACCACTTGTGTAAGACATTTTGAGACATCTCTAGCCCTCAATTATGGATTTCCAGGTCACGCAGGGATGAAGGGAAGCAGAGCAGGTCACCTAGACCAGGTTAAGGATCAAAAAGAAAAGTTCCTTGTAATAATAGCTCCACTGCTCCATGGTCTCCAGCCATGCTGTTTTCTACCTCCCTTTTCCAGTCAACAAGCCTCCCTCTTTCCATTTTTCTCCCTTCCATCCTTCTGAACTCTGCTTGCATCAAAAGACCATGGACATATCGGTAAACGGGCATGGAAAGCCTTGGATTTGTTTGTCTACATGAGAAATGTCAGCTCATGTTGTCCTCATCTCCTCTTCACCACCTCCACTCATCAGGGGTGTCCTTTGAGAGAGAATGAAGATTTTTTTTTTCTACCCTTGGCTTCCTCTCTAGAATTATTCAGGATAACTGGGACAAGGACAGGCGGGATGTGCTCAGTGTGGGGGTTCTGCCCAGTTACTGCCCACTCAACCATTCCTTACCTCTGCATCTTAGAATAACAAAAATCACAGAATTATTAAGGAAATTAATTATTACTAATCCAATTAAATCCAATTATTATTATTGTTGGAAAAGACCTTTAAGACCATTGAGCCCAACTGTTCACCCAGCACTGCCAAAGCCACCACTAACCCACGTCCCCAAGTGTCACATCTACAAGCATTTGAACGCTTCCAGGAGTGCCTGATTCCACCACTTCCCTAGGAAAGAGAACAATATTTTGCTTTTTATTTTGTGGGACAGAAGGCCTAACTCCTACCCACCCTCTCCCACAGGTACCTGGTAGTGTGCCAGCGTGTTGAGTCTCTTCCAGTCGTTCTCTATCTTGGTGGTGATGTCCTCATCCTGCAGGATCATCCTCGCCCCACTCGCCTGCCGCCACTCTGCCAGGAGAAATAAATAAATAAATAAATGAGACAGGCGTTGCCTTTTCCCCACCCTGGAAATGAAACTGGTGACAATTTTAGTAATATTTCGTAATATAACAGCAGATCTTTATGTGAAGGCCTTCAGGGGCAGTTGTGGAAAGATGTCCACAAAAGTCCATCCATCCCAGGGGTGAGTACAATTTTATAGGTTTTAGGAAATTAGCATAATTGATAAAAAGCACCAATTAGGAGGACAAGTGGTGATGCAATTCCCCCCCTCGGTCAAGCCCCTCCTCTGGAGCCCCCCCTTGGCACTGGCTGTGCTTTGTCCATGAGAATGTAACTCAAAAAGTTGTTCTCAACCTTGGTTGCCAGGAAGAACCAAGATAGCACAGGGGCCCTGCACCTCCTGGGGCTTGGGGCTCTGGAATTTGTTTTGCCTTTCTGCCTAGGGAAAGGCCATGGAAAATTACTGGGAAAACAAGCCACAAATACAGTAGGCTACAGAGCTACCAATATATGTATGAAGAACACAGGGAACATATAAAAAAAAAAACAAAAACCAAATGGCAGAGCCTTCAGCAGTGCCTGAGATCTTTGTCCCTGCCAGGACCCAGCCCAGAGAGGGCTCCCCTGGGCACAGCAGTGTCTGGTTGGGCACAGAACCTGTGCTGGGCTCAGCTCATGCCCATGGGTGCTCCCAAAATGCTTCTTGCATCTCAAATCCACTGATGGGCAGCAAGAAGCCCTTAGGTACAGGCATAGCCATGTCCACAGGTTTTTGCTTTTTATATATTTTTCATATTTTTGTAGCTCTGTAGACTACTATTCCAAAGTTACATAGCCCCTAGGATTTTTCCTGCCCTTCCTCTTAGATTTTAAAAAATAAGCTAAGCTTCCAACGCATTCCTGAAACACTGTTTAGTCTTATTTTCAAAAAGAGGACCTACAAGAAGAATATTTTGTTTTCCAGTCAGAATCTGAGAAGACACAACAAGAAATGGGGCAAAGAAGCCCTGGGTCAACTCCAATGGGGCAGAATCTGGGGGGAAAATTACCTAACCAACTGCTCTTCTAATTGGCCAATGTTTGTTAGATATGATAATTTGTTAAACTTATAAAACTTGGAGAAAGGCAACACTGGGTGGACCCATGACCACTGGGACACCTGGAAGCTTCCAAAAAAAAGGTCTTCTTATTATTTTGCTATCTTAACACTGTTGCAAGAGTTTTTCGATATTAGGCAACAACAGCAGAGGCACAACGTGAGGGAAAAGCCAGGGACAGATCCAACTTCTGCTCCGAGGAGGATGTAAATTGTACATCCTGCTTCTGCCACTTCTCCAGGCTCTGCCCTGGAACGATGAATTCCTGCAGCACTGGAGCAGCCCCTCACTTCCTAGGGTGCCATTTTTTGCTCAAATCTTGAAGAACATTCCATAAAATAACAGAATAATTAAGGTTAGAAAATACTTCTAAGATCTTGGAGTGAGGAGGATTTCTACAACCTTCCCCACAGAGGACTCACAGACTTGCCTAAAGCAAGGAAAACATAAACATGACCAAAAGGAGAGAAATTCTCTGTCAGGGAAAGCTGTGCCTTCATCAGCCTGTTCTCCTCTTGGTTGTCACATTTCAGTCACAGTGACCCAACCAAATACAGCTTAGCCAGAGCCACAGCAAGAAGTCCATTCATTTGCAGGAGTTAATTAAAATGAACTCTTGGATATGGAGACATCACCTGCCACCCTTGCTTGTTTTTCCTAATGTAAAAATGCAAGGAGCGTTGCAAATTTCTTTTGGTTTCAGCACTTTTCTTATCACATAATTAAAATGCAATGGGAAAGCTGCACTTGCCTTTATTATTCATTTAAATTAGCAAGAAGAGGTCAGCAACTGTGTTTATTGCTGGGTGTTACTTTGGCTGGAGATACTCAGGGTGGGCAAAGGTTGTGTTGGCTGAGCACTGATCCTGAACTGCCCTTCATCTACTCCAGCCCCTCAGATCCTCACCTGCTGTGGTGGTTCTGTATGGGAGGCATTTATGCAAGTAAAATAAAGCTTCTAGCTACTAGAAAATTGAACATGTTTTTGTGAAAAACATATGTTAAAGATGAAAGAAACTCAAGAACTTTCAGGAACTTACTTATAGGTACAGATACCAACTATGAGTAAGCACAAGACCAAAGAATAAACCTAACCATAAACAATATTTTTCAGATTATCCATGAGACACGTGCTACCATCAAACAAATCAAACAAATAAAAACCATATAGTATAGCAGAAAAATAGAAGTATAGAAAAGCCTAACTACATCACACTACCCCAAACACACCAAAGTAAACGCTAAGTACTCACAATAATAAAAACCACCACTAAATAATTAGAGACCTACCCTATACCTCACACTATGGCCTGTAACACCATCTTAGATCTTAAAAAAAAGTCCTTTAAAAACATAATACCCCTAAAAAAATTGAATCGAACAACAAAACTCATTTCAAGAACAACCTCATCAGCAGCTAAACAAAAGAGCATAACATTGAGTGAGTGTACCATATCCCCTATCATGCACCAAATATAAAGTAAAGAAATGCAATAAATTATTAAAAACCACTGCACCTACATCACCCTTGTGGAGTCTGAGCATGATGCTCTCTGCTCATTCCCACCTGGACCAGATTCCTGTGAGCTAACTGCTCCCAGACACTGCTTAGAAGAGCAAAAAATGCTGAAGTTTGGGCTGGGATGGGAAATGGTGCTCTTAGAAAGTGCCCCACTCAAGGCCAAAGCCAATTCTGCTGTCACTGAGTGTTTCTTGCGTGCCTTCCTCACGGGGCTGTGGGGACAGTGTCGCTTTGAGCTCTCTCCTTCATGGCTCTCTGCATGTTCCTGTGGTCCTTTTCTCCCCTGGCTCACCTCTGGAGAGCCACACACTGATGTTCTGGGAGGGATGCACAGGTCCTTGGTGTTGCACTGGGCTCTGGATTGAGGGTGAGCACAGCTTTCCTCACTCTGGGCTTTATTTGTATTCCAGGGCTGGATAAGGTGCTCAGAGCAGATTTCCCTCTGATCCTCTGAGATGTTTCCTCAAACCTTTTGTGCAGAGACTCAGGGGATTCCTGAGGCCTTTCCTTGGCCTTCCTGCAGGGAGGGGCTGTGTGAGGAAGAGTCAGGGGGGAGGAGGAAAACCTTCAGGGCAGGTTTAGAGTCTCCAGTTTCAGTTTTGCAGCCTGATTTCCCTGCCCAAACACAAATCACTTCACCTCTGATACTTCACTGAGCACTGAGCAATGACAGGGAAAGGACCCCCAGCTGTCCCCAACTCCTCCTGGCCTCACTGCTCCCCTTCTCCATGAGCTCAGGGGGTGACAAACAGACCTGCAAGGAAATGGGAAGGGAAAAGGTGACCCTGCCATCCATCTTCACAGCATCAAGCGAACCCTGGCAGCTCTGTCCTCGCTGGCAGCACCCTGTCCCCTCGCTGCTGGGATCTGAGCACTCCTCTGAGCCAGCACAAAGGACAGACACACTCCAATCCAATTTGTTACACTTCCACCTTCCAGAGAGAGGGAGGAGAGGGGGAGGGAGGTAAAAATCCCATTAACTTTATCAAGCCTTCCAATCAGGAGCAGTGGTAAATGCAAACTCAGGAGACAGCTGCTGTGAAGCCTTTATATTTCATTCAGCAGATAGTGTATCTTTTTATTGCACGCAGGAATTACTTCTTTGCGCTTTTTTTTATCCTTTTTTTTTTTTTTTTTTTTTTTAAGAAACAACCTTTCTGTTCAACTTGACTGGGAAAAAGGAAATTCCAGGGGCCTTTGACAATGAGGTGCTGCTTTGAGCTGCAGCGATGCTTGGCTAGGGAGTGACTCTGTGGGGAGAGAGAGGATGGGGAGATGTCACCCTGCACCTCAAATCCTACAGAAAATGTTACACCTCCCTGGGATCCAGGTCTAGCAAGAGAGTCAGCTCTGTTTCTGGGGTGGAGAAAGGGCCACCATGGCTGGGAATAAAAGTTTATCTCAGAACACGGGGCTGAAAAATGCCAGAGAAATATTTCATCCTGTTTGGAGTGAGTCAGAGAATCACAGACTGGTTTGGGTTGGAAGGGATCTTAAAGATCATCCAGTGCCACCCCTGCCATGGCAGGGACACCTTCCACTGTCTTAGGTTGCTCCAAGCCCTGTCCAGCCTGGCCTTGGACACTTCCAGGGATCCAGGGGCAGCCACAGCTTCTCTCTGGGCAATCTGTGCCAGGGCCACACCATCCTCAGAGTGAAGAATTGCATTCTTAAAATCTAATCTAAAATTCCCCTTCTTTTAGTATTAAACAATTTTCTCTTGTCCTGACATTCCAGGCCTTTCCCAAAGTCCCTCTCCAGCTCTCTTGGAGCCCATTTAGGCACTGGAAGTTGTTCTAAAGTCTCTCTGGAGTCTCCTCTTCCCCAGGCTGGGCACCCCAGCTCTCCCAACCTGTCCTCAGGAGAGATAAATGCAAACTGTGTGTCTTACCCTATACATACTAAAGTTAGACCCAGTTTAAATGTTTCCAGTTTAAATGAACCCCACATCCCAGCACTGCAGGGCTGGTGAGGCTGTGAAATCTCACCTGACCCGGTCCACAATGAACCTGAGACAGCACCACTGAGAGCAAGCCAAGCCAGCAGCTCCCACCACCTCAGCACTCCCTTCCAAAAAGCATCCAGAGAGCCCAGGGAAGAGCAAATGCCTCGGCACGAAGCCACATTCCTGTTTTGTGATCCTCACGCCTTAATGTTTTCCCAAAGATGGGGTGTTTCATGTGTGAGGGAGATCTTTTAAAAATGATGATAACGAAAATCGCCACCGTGGCAAGAAGTCTTTACTCAGAGGGCTGCAATTTGGGGGTTTGGACTAAAATGTAACCTCAGGGTGTCCAAAATGAAGGCTTTCAGCTGAAAACCCCCTCCAGGAGTTGCCTGGGCAACTGCCAAACGTTGTGACATTTGCCACGCACACAAGTCCCTCTGCCTGCAGCTACCCTGCATTTAACTGCTCAAAACAACTCATTAGCTTGTTTGCTTTCTGCCATGTGAGCAATCTGGCCTGAGTGTGGACAGAAAGCCCAGAAAATGGTGATGGGAGCAGGAAATGATGCTGCTGTTTGAAAGCCACGGGTTTCAAGGCCAGATTGCAGCCATCTGCTCTGCCCCGCTCTGCTCCAGCCCCTCTGCAGCCCTGAGCTCAGGGCAGGCTGATGCTGAGAGCTCTGTGGTGATTCCTGAGGGCCAGCAGGGCTCCCTGCACTCCCCTTGCTGCCTTCAGCATCTCTGAAGGATGCCAGGTACCAATGAGCATCATTTCCTTGTGGAAAAGCTGGGATGGAGCTGTGGATCCTCTTGCTCCTGTTTCACCCATGCCAGCCCTGCTCCTCCCACCTTGTTATCTGCATCGCTGCTGGCCAGACTCTTCTACTGGATAAGGGGTTTTTATTTGTGTTTTAATTGTTTTTCCCTCTCCAACTGCCTCATCAGTGCTTCTGGCCAGAGCTGCCCATTAGCCAGTCTGTTGTCACATGCTCATACCAACTTTCTGGAACTTTCTGCTCCTCAGCACCACTCAGGAGATCATAGAATCACAGACTGGGCTGAGAGGGAAGGGATCTGAAAGTTCCAACCCCTTTCTATGGATGGCTTCCACCAGACCAGGTTGCTTCAAGCCCTGTCCAGTCTGGTCTTGAAGAGGTCAATATTTCTCAAAATTTCTCAATATTTCTTAAAACAGCAGCAATTCTGGATGCAGAATTGTCAGGCTCCAGCTGGAACCCTGCACACAGACACTTCTGGTCCTCAGAACTACAGTGGAATCCAATTAATCCCCGTATTTACAATAGGCAGGTAAAACTCCTGCATCTCCTTAGGGACACATCCTTCATCTCCACAGCAGGACAAAGAATTCCCAGTCACACCCAGTCTGAGATCTGAAGGAATTGGTCTCTGTGGGCCCCGTGGGGCAGCAGATGGGTCAGGAGATGTGGCTGTGAAGCCCATTCCTCTGGTGTGCTGTGCTCTGGCACCCTGCCCTGCCTTCCCTCACGCTCACCCCACCTCTCACCCCTCCCCTGCCGACTCACAGCAGCTCCAGGGAGTCGTGGGTCTTCTCTGGATGATGTACGTGATCTGCTCTTTACTGCTGCTGGTTTTGGCAGCTCCTTTCGTTGTTCTAACTGCCTTTGATGGGCAATTTCTGTCAGGAACTCCTCCCTCCCCAACACATACACGCACTCAGACACTTAACTTTAATCCCTGACCTCTCATTCCTGCCTTCATTATTGCTGTGAATTGTTTCTTGGCCTCGGTCCATTCCTTCTCCTTTTGGTTCCTCTACAGCTCAGCTGGTTTTATAGACTCCATCATTTTCCAGCCCAGTCTCTTTCACTGAAGGTCACTGAGAGCAAATTCTGGCAGATTCAGCCACAATGGAGTCCCCAGCCCTCCGCCAGACACCTCAGCAATGGCCTGAGCAGATTTTTCTACATTTTTTCACATCCTCCAGATTTTTCTACATTTTTTTCATATTCTCCAGGTGTGGTACCACACCTGCCTGTGGACTCCAAATTCAGACACCCACTCCTCCCAGCATGCTCACTATCCTTTTTCCAGGGGTCTTTGGCAAGAGAACAAGAACAGTCCCACTCATGCATTTTCCAGACCCTTGTCCAAGATGAATTCTGTGGGCAGAAAAGCAGGGCACTGGTCTTTTTAAGTCCTTGAGGCCAAAGATTTGCTAAGCCAGGAGCATAAACATCACCACAATGTCCCCTCTGCCCTGCCACTGTGATTTCTCTGCCTTGCAGTGGCTGTGGAGAGGGGTCCCTGCCCCAGCAAAGTGTCTGGGTGGAGTTTGGCCATCTCCCAGCTCCCTTCTCTCCCCCTGGCCAGGAGCAATCTCCTACCCAGGTCCATGTCAGCAGCTTTGGGCCGGTGGGAGCAGGGCACGTTCTTGAAGATGGCATCGAGGATCTTCTCCTTGACCTGGGTGATGGTGTCACAGTTGAGGATCTTCACGGGGATCTCGGGGCTGTTCACATTGTCAGGGTTCACACAGCTCAGCACCTGAGAGAGAGAGGCACCACTGAATGAAATTGAAATGGCACATTTCACTGAAATGGCACTGAAACCCTCTGGCTGCCCCCCACCCTTGTAGTGTCTGCAGCCTACAAGAGGGGTCTAGGGTGCAAAAAATGGGTACCAAGGGAATTCCCTCCCTCACATGGGCACAGAGGTGTGGTTTCACGTGGGGGTATCTTCATTGCATTTATTCATGGAGTCACAGAAGGGTTTGGGTTGGAAGGGACCTCAAGGATCACCTCATTCCACCCCCTGCGATGGGCAAGGACACCTTCCACTACCCCAGGTTGCTCCAAGCCCCATCCAACCTGGCCTTAGACACTTCCAAGGATCCAGGGACAGCCATAGCTTCTCTGGGTAACCTGTGCCACAGCCTCACCATCCTCACAGGGAAGAATTTATTTTTTAACAACAGAAAACCCATGAACACCAGCTGAGGTTCTGGTGCTTTCAGTAAAAAATGTTCATTAGGTCAAGGTGACCTAATTCAGGAGTGGCCTCCTTGCACTGCTGCCTGGTTTTGATAACCCCAGTGAAAAACTTTATGTTTGTCCATCTGCACAGCCATGGAACAGAGCACACCCTTCTCAAAAGAATGTTATTAATCTGAAATGCAGGACTTCTTAAGAAATGAAACAAACCAACATCAACAACCTTTGCTTTCACATAGAGAAGAACAAAATCAACCCAACTGGAGAGGCCTCTCTTTTCTCAGAAGGAAAATTTAATTTTCTCCTCTCTGTCCAAGAGTAAATGCAAAGCATGTGGTGAGTTGGGGGGGATACCCTAAACACAGAGTATTTAACAGCAATCTCCCTGCTAACCCTTGGCTGTGTCTCTGTTGACCATTCTGCTCATTTCTGGTTGCACAAGTGTGAAGTCTATAAAGTTTTATAGACTTAGCACACCTTTACCCTTGAAAGGGGTGGTCAGTGACGCTCCAGGCTGTACATGGCCATTAAATGTTCCTGTGGCACTTTTACAAGTGCAGATATGTTGGGTTTTGTGCCTTAGACAAATTTTAACTTGACTTAAATTCCCTTCTGCAGCATGCAAGAGATGCTGGATGGTCCAACACTTTCCATCTGCACCTCCTAAAATGCAGTGGGAACTCAAAAATGGGGTGAAATCCGATCAGTCTAATTACACACTGCCTCACCAGACTCCCTTTGGTGATGTTATGCTCAGCCAAGAGGGACTTGTGAAGATATTGCTTACAAAGAGCTCTGTGATCTTGCTGGATGAAAGGGGAGATGTAAATAGGAGATATTGATTAGATCATAATGCTATTATTTGTATGTCACTTCCAGAAGTATTGAAAAAGCATCAATTCAGATCATAATAACAGCACAGATTTACAGTTCTGGGGCATCTTTCATCTCAAAGGATCACAGAATTGTACACAACACTGTTAAAATGAATCCAGTGTTGAAGGCCATTAGTTGGTGTTGTCCTCTGCAGCTCTCCTGGGTTGTGCCCATTCCCAGCCCACAGAAACCTCTTCCTCTGCAAACTTCTTGGGTACCTCCAGAAAATCCCACTTGATTGCTGAGAGCCTGCACTGGTGTGTAGTTTATGGTTGGACTTAATGATCCTAAAGATGTTTTCAAGCCTAAATTATTCTATCACACCCCTGTAGGGAAATGGAGCAGTGATGGCAGCCTGGGACAGCTCTTTGGGGTCACACCTGGTTCTGGGGACCAAGTTACTCTTGAGGTTTCTCTCTCAGTGGTCTGAGCTCAGCTAAAATGAGCAGGTGCCATTTAGGGTGTGATAAATCTCTGATACAAACAGCTGGATTTGGGGTCAGTTCCCCACAGAAGGCACCTGGTGTTCTTTGAAATTATCTGAGCTGCCCTGCTAGGCCAGCACCTGGTGCAGCAGACCCAACATCTTCTGCAGGTGCTGACCAGTGTCCCCACACCAGTACCCAGCTGGAAGGTGACAATGGTTACTTGATCTGGGTCATTCTTGAATTTCACAGGGTGCCAACTTTAGAAGCTGTCAGGAAAACTCTGCCTGAGTGAACCACATTCACACCCTAACTGCAGTAACCTTACTTTCCTCTTTCCAGCTCAGCTGGAAGAAGGAGCAGGGAAGGCAATTCTTCACAGGGCTGTTCTTGTGTTCCAAGCACAGATGGGGCAGTTGGTCACCCCTGAAATCCCCTAAACACGTCTGTGTTCATTACAACGACTGTCAAGGGCCTTCCTCCAACATTTTAGGGAATTCAAACACCAGTTATGGATGCCAACCCCATTCCCAGAGCACAGTGGCTTTGGCATATACTCCCCAGGCTTGACATCATCTTTCCAGTGGAGTTTTCCAGCTGTTCTCGTGTGGAGCATCAAACTTTTCTCCTTACTCATAACAACCAAGCCAGAAACAAATCCCACTGCTCCAGCAGTGCTGCTCAGAGACTCCAACACAATCTTTGATGTCAGCTGGTGGGGAAGAGACCCCATGATGGGTCGTGTTCCGACAGGACTGGTCACCCTGAGGGAAGTTTTGTGATGTGG
>WEZZ01014885.1:88884-159096 GCA_013400585.1 Chloropsis cyanopogon
AACACAGAGTATTTAACAGCAATCTCCCTGCTAACCCTTGGCTGTGTCTCTGTTGACCATTCTGCTCATTTCTGGTTGCACAAGTGTGAAGTCTATAAAGTTTTATAGACTTAGCACACCTTTACCCTTGAAAGGGGTGTTCAGTGACGCTCCAGGCTGTACATGGCCATTAAATGTTCCTGTGGCACTTTTACAAGTGCAGATATGTTGGGTTTTGTGCCTTAGACAAATTTTAACTTGACTTAAATTCCCTTCTGCAGCATGCAAGAGATGCTGGATGGTCCAACACTTTCCATCTGCACCTCCTAAAATGCAGTGGGAACTCAAAAATGGGGTGAAATCCGATCAGTCTAATTACACACTGCCTCACCAGACTCCCTTTGGTGATGTTATGCTCAGCCAAGAGGGACTTGTGAAGATATTGCTTACAAAGACCTCTGTGATCTTGCTGGATGAAAGGGGAGATGTAAATAGGAGATATTGATTAGATCATAATGCTATTATTTGTATGTCACTTCCAGAAGTATTGAAAAAGCATCAATTCAGATCATAATAACAGCACAGATTTACAGTTCTGGGGCATCTTTCATCTCAAAGGATCACAGAATTGTACACAACACTGTTAAAATGAATCCAGTGTTGAAGGCCATTAGTTGGTGTTGTCCTCTGCAGCTCTCCTGGGTTGTGCCCATTCCCAGCCCACAGAAACCTCTTCCTCTGCAAACTTCTTGGGTACCTCCAGAAAATCCCATCTGATTGCTGAGAGCCTGCACTGGTGTGTAGTTTATGGTTGGACTTAATGATCCTAAAGATGTTTTCCAGCCTAAATTATTCTATCACACCCCTGTAGGGAAATGGAGCAGTGATGGCAGCCTGGGACAGCTCTTTGGGGTCACACCTGGTTCTGGGGACCAAGTTACTCTTCAGGTTTCTCTCTCAGTGGTCTGAGCTCAGCTAAAACGAGCAGGTGCCAGTCAGGGTGTGATAAATCTCTGATACAAACAGCTGGATTTGGGGTCAGTTCCCCACAGAAGGCACCTGGTGTTCTTTGAAATTATCTGAGCTGCCCTGCTAGGCCAGCACCTGGTGCAGCAGACCCAACATCTTCTGCAGGTGCTGACCAGTGTCCCCACACCAGTACCCAGCTGGAAGGTGACAATGGTTACTTGATCTGGGTCATTCTTGAATTTCACAGGGTGCCAACTTTAGAAGGTGTCAGGAGAACTTTGCCTGAGTGAACCACATTCACACCCTAACTGCAGTAATCCTTACTTTCTTCTTTCCAGCTCAGCTGGAAGAAGGAGCAGGGAAGGCAATTCTTCACAGGGCTGTTCTTGTGTTCCAAGCACAGATGGGGCAGTTGGTCACCCCTGAAAACTCTTAAACACCTCTATGTTCATTATAATGACTGTCATGGGTCTCCCTGCAACATTTTAGGGACTTCAAACATCAGTTATGGATGCCAACCCCATTCCCAGAGCACAGTGGCTTTGGCATATACTCCCCAGGCTTGACATCATCTTTCCAGTGGAGTTTTCCAGCTGTTCTCGTGTGGAGCATCAAACTTTTCTCCTTACTCATAACAACCAAGCCAGAAACAAATCCCACTGCTCCAGCAGTGCTGCTCAGAGACTCCAACACAATCTTTGATGTCAGCTGGTGGGGAAGAGACCCCATGATGGGTCGTGTTCCGACAGGACTGGTCACCCTGAGGGAAGTTTTGTGATGTGGATCTCCTAAATGCAACGCTGCTGCTCCATCACCCACCACCTTCATTTGGGCTGCAGGGTCACTCAAGGGTGTGACTGTCTGGGCACTGAGAGGACACCAGCTCTTCTTCTGTCACTCACTGAGGTCTGTGTCCCACCAGATGTGGGGTCAACATGGATGGCAATGGCAGTGGGAGCACATGGAGAAGTTATCTCTGAGCCCTGCTCTCCCACTGGCTCTGTGTGACCTTGGGACATCTCATTTCTCTGGATTTGTGTTTATTGACCTTTTATTCCATCCTTGGGCATTTTTTTTATCTGGCAGCTCTTCCAGCCATGAGCTGTCTCTGTGTGTCTGTACACACACAAAGCTTGGCTCAGCTAAGCCCTGATTTCCACTACACTTTAGTGGCATTTAAATAATAAAGGCACAGTTTGTGATTACTAACATGGTGACCCTGGCTCTGAGTTTGAGTGGGTTTTCCTCAGACCAGGACATCTCTGCAATTCCTGTCCCAGGGACAGAAATCCTTCTCTTGCCTCTATACTAGGCTGGAATGTCCCCATGGGGTTTTCATACAGCGAGGTTTGGTGGAGAAAAAAGGAGAAAGACCCCAGAAAAGCCAAGCATAGGAAAGCATTCTGAGAATTATGGAATTGCAGAATGGCTTGGGTTGGAAGGGCCTGAAAGATGGTCTAATTCCAACCCCCCGCCATGGGCAGGGACACTTTCCACTATCTCAGGCTGCTCCAAGCCCTGTCCAACCTGGCCTTGGACACTCCCAGGGATGGGTCAGCCACAGCTTCTCTGGGCACCCTGTGCCAGGGCCTGACCACCCTCACAGGGTAGAATTTTTTTCTAATTTCCAATCTAAACCTACTCTCTTTCAGTTTGAAGTAATTCCCTCTTGTCTTGTCACTCCAGGCCTCTGTAAACAGTCTCTCTCCATTTTTCTGTTGGAATTCCCATATTGCAACCACTGAATCACTTCTGGCTTTATTTCATTACTCTATATTTTTAATAAAAGATGTCAGGCAGCTCAAGGAAGGCAGAAGAAGGACAAAATAAAACAGAAATAAAGAGAAACAGAAACGAAGAACAATCCTATTCATATTCTGCTCCTTCTTAATCTCCTTCACCAGAGCTGATCTCTGTAAATCTGCTGAGATTCCTATCGGGATATATTTGTCTGCTCTTGAGATGTAAGAGGGAGAGCTGATTATCATCAAACAGCACAAAGCCAGCAGAGGAGAGCTTTGTTCAGCCTGATGTATAATTACTACCCTTTGCTGGCTGCTTCAGATCAAGCCTAAAAGGATCGGGGGGATTTCCTTCGGTGAAAGTGATCACTCTGGCTGCATTTTTTTCTCTTTTCTGCTCATTTTCTCCATGTGTGATCAGTCCTCTTGACATTTTAGACAGCCACACGTAACAGCAGAGAAGCACCACTCTGCCAGTTTAGTAGGAAAGTCACGTTTTTAATATCCAGAATAAAACTGTGGCCTTATTTAAGAATTAAGTCCACCTCCTCATCAGCCTTGGATTCAATCAAAGCTCAGCTCTAGACTGGAGTTACAAAACACAAAAGGGCATTTCTAGCATCAGCCTGCCTGGGCTAAAGTTTAAGACAGGTCTAGGACAGGTTAAGGTCTGAAACTTGAAACTGAATGTTCTTAAGTGTCCCCTCTAACCCAAACCATCCCATGATTCTGTGATTAGACACAGCCCTCAGAGGTATCTGGAGCTAAGTGAGATGAATGTCCCTCATTTGAAAGTGCAAATAAAATAATCTGATCAGTTTGGAGCATCTTCTGACCGTCCTAAAACTTGGGATTTGCTGAGAATAAAGATGGGAAATAGAAAAATTACAAGGATCATTGAAGGCTTAGAAAGTGTTCTTCATCCAGCAGAGACTTAGAGGCTCAGTGGATTTAGTGCATCCAGAAGAATGAAGGCCCACAAACACTCTAAGAAGAGATATCTAATGCTCTTTAATTGATGCTCTTTAATCAAGTGGGAAGAGGGTGTAATCTCAGAGCAGAAGCTAAAGCTGCACATATGCAACGTGTATCTTGCACCATGCAGACAATTCCATTTTGAGGGAAATGGCTCAGTGACAGGGATTAGTTTTCTTTCCCTTGAAATCTTTAAATCAAGTTCCCTTTTCTTTGACTTGTGCTTTCTCAAGAGGGAGGGATGCACCAGCTCTAGAGCTGACCTGGTAGGTCCCTGCACTCTGCACCTCTGACTATTTCTTGATGCTGAAATCCTCATTGGAGGAACACATTTTTAAATTTTAATAGTCAGCCTTAGGCAGCATTACCCTACTAAAACACAAGAATAAATCATCCCAGAGGGTCAATCACTGGTTTCTGCTCTCTAAATGTGTCCAGCCCTGACCCCTCAGTTTGGGAAGGACCTTGAGGGGCTGGGAACACAAACCCTGTGAGGAGCCCCTGAGGGAGCTGGGGGGGCTCAGCCTGGAGAAAAGGAGACCCAGGGGTGCCCTCAGCGCTCCCTGCAGCTCCTGAGAGGGGCTGGGGGCAGCTGGGGCTGGGCTCTGCCTCCAGCAGCACTGACAGAACCAGAGCACACAGCCTCAGGCTGGGCCAAGGGAAATCCAGGCTGGATGTTGGGAAAAAGCTGTGACAGAAAGGGAGAGAAACTTCTGGAATGGCTGCCCGGTGAGGTGCTGGAGTCACCATCCCTGGGTGTGTTTAACAAAGCCTGGATGTGGCACTGGGTGCCAGGGGCTGGCTGAGCTGTTGGGGCATGTGTTGGATTCGATGGGCTTGAAGGGCTCTCCCAACCTGGTCATTTATCAATTCTGTGAATTCTGTGTAAATGCCCTTTAGGCAGAAGGTTCTGGACCAGCCCAGGGGAAGGTGTTCCCAGAGCACTCACCAGGGTTTTGTAGTCGATCTGCTGTCGGATGAGCTTGTCCTCGCTCAGGGAGTACCGGGCCTCCCCCGTGATGGAGTCAATGGGGCCCTTCTCCATCTGCTGCTTGATGGCACAGAAAAGGGAGAAGAGAGGCTCTCCAGCACACTCCTGCAGGGATGAGAGGTAACCATGAGGTGAAGCTCTAGGCTAGAATTGAGAATCCAACCTGGGCATCCCAGTGACTGCCTTGGTTTGCCATCCCAAATGGCTCACGATGGATACATCAATGGGAACCAGTCTATTCCAACAGCACAGGACCAGAGGTGACCCTCCACTTCCACAGAGTGCAACCAGCCCTTGGGCACATGGTGGGACCCGTGGGGATGGTCCTGTGCAGCCCCAGGAGTTGGACTTGATGGTACAAGGCCCTCAGGCACATGGTGGGACCTGTGGGCATGGGCCTGTGCAGCACCAGGATTTGGACTAGATGATCCTTGTGGGTCCCTTCCAGCTCAGCTTTTCTGTGACTCTGTGAGTGTCCTGTCATGGGACAAAGGTGTCAGTGTTCCCTGGCAATGCTGGGGCTGTTCAAGTGATTGCCACCAGGCCAGAGCTTTGTGCTGGTGGAGCAGGTAGTGGGATGGGTTCCCAAGTGATCTGGAAGCAGGTTTTAAAAGGAGATGATGGCTGGTGCCACATCCTGGGTGTCTGGGCAGAGTCCACAGACTCCCTGAGCACTCTCATGCTGCAGGCAAACAGGAATTCTCAGGCCCAGATGTGTCCCTGGACCTGTGTGGGGGTGACAGAAGTGTGGGGCCCAGCACAGGACAGCAAAAAGCAGCCCCAGGCCGGCACAGCAAAGCTCATCTGTCCCTAATTTCTCCTCATTGTTTCCACTCCCTGCTCTCCTCTCCCCACACTTTTCCTCCCTTGCTGCGCTCCCTCAAGGCCATGCACCCCGAGCTTTCTGCTCCCCTTCATCCCTCCCTTCTTCCTCCCCTCCTCTCGTGTCCCAACTCAACGAGCGAGGTCATTTTCCTCTGGTGTAAATCCCAGCGAAAACAAGTTAATAATCGGAAGCAAAGTGGCCCCTTTTTCAGTCCCTACACCTGTCTCCCACTTAATTAGCTTATCTGCCAGCAGCATATTGCTTCTGTGTGCCTGTCTCCTGCCCTTATCAGGCCTCTGTTCAGGCTAAGGCAAGAAGACAAGTAGCTGAGTGGGGTGAAAAAAGCCTATTATAAAAGCAGCTCTTTAGAGAGTCACCTCCTTATATCCTTTCCTTTCAGCTGAAAGCAGGGATCTGATACTGAAGTCACTGAAATTACCTTCCAGGGACCTTCAGAACTTTCCCATGTGCTCGTCCTTGAACTGGTCGTGCCTGGGGAAGGCTCAGGGGGATTGGGGTTTATTTGTAAAGCCTCAAATTGCCTGGCAGAGGTGGTTATTCTGTCCAAATGAGGATGTGAGGTGGGAGGATATTCAGCAGCTCTAGAAGGAGTGGGGAAGAGGTGCAGAGCTCAGCTCCTTCCAAAAAGCCTGGCTCTGAGCTTGGCAATTGTGATTCTTGAGGCTGAGTGTGGGTCCTGCAGGGGAAATTGGATCCCCCCGCACTCAGTGGCAGGGCTCAAAGACTGAAAGACTTTTTTAACCACACAAACCCCAAGGAGATCTTCCAGGAGGAATGAGAGAGCTCAGGGGGTGCCTCAAATTCTTTCACTCAAGTTCTTCCACACAGCTTTGCTGATGGGTGTCCCTCCACTCCTCGTGGGGCTGTGTCTCAGTACTGCCTCTGAGCTGGGGTGGAAGGAGCTCTCCATCCACTGTGCACTGAAAATATGGGTCACCACATGATGGAGACCTCAGTCTGCTGTTCACAGGACAGCATTTTCCACACAGGTCTCAGTCAGGCTCTGAATTCCTTCCCATTTCCGCACTGCCCCTTAGATCCCATCTCTGTACAAGAGAGAGACCAACAAGTTGCCTCTCTAACAAAGTGTCCCTCTTTGTTCTGCCTGGGTCAGAAAATAACCCATCTCCTGTTAGGCAGTGACCTCCTTCCAGGGGCAAAAAAAAACCCTTTAAGTTTCTATCTGGGAAGTTTTCCCCCCAGCTGATCCTCACCAAGAAGACATGCTTTAAAGCAGCTGTTTTTCCAGGCATGCTCTTCCTCTTACCTTGAGGAACTTGTAGAGGAGGAAGGTGAACCAGTTGGTGAGCATTTTCTCAGCCACAGACTCTGTCCTAAAGTGGAGTAAAAAGAGAATTGGAAATGAGTTGGTCATGCTGGTCCTATCAAAATATTGTACTTGCCCATCTTCCTTCCCAGTGGGAAGTCTGGCATGGCGCCATCAGGATTTAGCACATCCCAGGTTCCCTGTTTTAGTTTTGGATTTAGGAAACCTGCAGGAAAACCCTTGCTGCCCTGTTGATTCTCCTGTGACTACAAGTCCCTATGTGTCTGTTTTTCAGTTTCTCCAACAAGGAAAAGGAGTTGATGACATTTGAGGGAATCTTCTCCAAAGAGCTCAGGGGGGATAAATCCATCAAATCTGAGGAGCTCAGAGCGAGGCCATATGTCAAGGAGGTTGTATAAATACTCAGAAGAGACAGATCTGAGTCTCTGGGGAACAGTTATCTGGCACTGCCTATCTCCCTGGCATTTGGGAGTGATTGCACTCCTCAATGTGTCAGTGTGGCACAGACACCCAGCTCATCCTTCTGCCCTTGAGCACTCTGTCCTCAATCAAACAAAAATCCATCTGGAGGCTTCAGGGTGAGCTTCTCCTGCAGAAACCTGTGCTGGCTCCAGTACATGCACTTGGTTCTCCAAGAGAAACCTGGAGAAACCAAGAAAAAAGAGGAGTCCCTGCCTGGAAGAATTATAGTGGGTCCTCCTTGTCACGGCTTTCACCAAAGCCATGCTGAGGTTCTTGCTTGTTGTTGCTGCTGCTCTCTGCCCAGAAAATCTCTTTGGGGCAATAAATGTCATATGGGATGAACACTGGACACAGGTGAGGTGGGAAAACCACTTCTACCACCTCCTTTCTTCTGTCAAACTCCTCCAAAACTGCAAAAGATTCCCTTTCACAGACTCATGGGGAGGGAAGGGAAGCATCAAGTTGAATCCAGCTGCTCCAAAGAGCTGTCTGAGGACCTCACACCGGCATCTGACCCAAGGCACTGAGCTATTCACACGTTCTGTTCTGGTGCTGCTCAGTGCAGAACTTCCTTCTCTGACTTCTCCTGGTGTTCCCAGGGTTTGGAACACTGGATGTGCCTTCTTTGTTCAGTGGCTCCCCTTCCAAAGGCCATAATTAATTTCCAACAGAGAGAATTAGAAAACAGCTGGATGAAGGAGAAAGAGGAAAGATGGGATGCTCAGAATGAGCAAAAAGGGAAGACAAAGAGATGGAGAAAGGGGAAGGAAAAGCAGGAAGTGAAGGGAGGAGGCAGTGCCATCCAGCATCAGAGAAGAAGCGCAGGCAGGGAGCCTGGGGACAGCTGGAGGGTGGTCACCAGCCAGGCTGTAGGGCTTGATTACATCAGGGAGTCAACTCACACCAAAGCAAAGTCCAGCCTCTGCCCCTGGCATTGCTGCCCTGAATGCCAGGAAGTGCCTTCTGCTCCTTTTTTGCTGGTTCTGCACAGTGGGCCGTGTGCCAGATGAAAAAAATCCCCAGCCCAGCAGGCACCAGAGATCTCCTCTGTGCCCAAGCTGTCCATTGTGATCAGCTGAGGGCTCCTCAGAGTCAGCTCTGAGCTGTGGCAAAGGCCACTCATCTCCAGAAGACTCCCCCTGATGTTATTTAGGGTCCTTAAACCAGGAGGGTTGGTCCCATCTGTAAAAAGGAGATGAATCTGATCTTTAAGGGGGAAGAAGCAGCACTTCCCTAGGCAGGGAAAGGACATTAATTACAGAGCAGCAGATTCCAAATTTGAGGCTTCCCACAGAACTGTGGAGTTTAGACCTTAGACCAGTCATCAATTCAGACTTGTTCCCTGTATGAAACCCGTTCTGTTGTCCCTCTCTTCTGCTGATTTCCACTAACTCCCGGATCTGGGAGAGAAATGAGATCCCACAATGAAGCTGAAGGCTCTCCATGTGTCCATAGTTAACTCATCTTTTTAAACTCCCAACTTGTTAAAAAACAAAGCTGGGAAATCCATGTCCCAGGCAGGAGATGGAAGAAGTTGACATCCTCTCACCAGGGATTTAATGGACGATATCTATGATATTCCTATAGGTCCTACACAACATGATTGGAGTTTTTAGATTAAAAGAAAATGTGAGCACAAATTAACATCTTAAGCATACAAAGAGCCCAAAATAAGGGTTGAGCTTCTTCTGTCCTTATGAAACTTTCTGGAGGATCCACATAAAAATCCAGAGGTGGATTAGTTCTGTAACTTTTGATCATTGACTACTTTTTGGTTAGGGAGGAGACAGAGCAAGATCATCATCTCCAAAGATGATTATGATGTTTATGTGGGCACTGTGGGAAATAGTAAAGGTAAGAAGACTTCCAGAAAGCTGTAAAAGCAGGCCTTAGAAACAGAAAGAACAGAAAACTTAGAACTAGCTGCAGCTACAAAGTCTGAAAGTAGAAAAAGTTACAATAGTACAGCAAGCAAGGACATGAAACAATAGCTTGAGTTTTAGCCTTGGCTAAGACAGACCTTAAGACTGCAGAAAAATATGCCTCGCAAGATAGTAGAAGGTTTTAAGCTCAATAATGGAGTATTGTGTATTGTTAAGAGAAAGCAGACGAGCAAGCATTGTGTGAAGCAGGTGTACGTGTGCTTTTAGTGGTTGGCTAGAACAACTGTCTGCAAGCTTTAGCAATGTGCTATTGGCTAGAAAGTTGTTAAAAAGCTCTGTAACAAAGAAATCTTTGACTGCTGCTGACAGGACCTGACCTATTGCCATCTTCCACTTGTCCCAACCATGTAATGCTGCAATAAAACTCAAGGAACATACCCCAGCAGTCCCATCGTGAAAAACCCCAACACAGGCACAGCCTTCCCAGCCCGGCTCCCTGCATGCCCAGGCATCCTTACCTACGGAGCAGCAGCTTGGGGTGGTTCTTGCTCTCCAGGTTCTTGTCGATGAGGTCGGCCAGGAGCTGTTTGAGGACGTCGGTGGCGTACTCCAGCTTGCCCTGCAGCCCCGTCATGATCAGCGAGGCCACGTTGCCGCGGTCGCGCATGGAGAAGCTGCGCTGCAGCTCCAGCGTGCGGATGAAGGTCAGCAGGAACACCTTGTTGTTGATCAGCTGGGCAAAGAGCTTCAGGCCCTTCTCCACCCGTTCCTGACGGTAGCCAGGGACCTGTGCGAGAAGAAAGGGAGTTTTTCCCCTTTCCCCTGTTTTCCCTCTGTCAGATGTCCTGTTGTCACTCTCCCTTTGGTACCTCTCTGCTCTCATCCCTCCAGCTCCTCAGCTAAGGAAAGACAGGAATCCATAGAAAGGGGAATCCATACATCATCTAAGGATTAGGAAGTCTGAGAAGACTCCCAGCCACATCCAGATGATTTTTCCAATCCTGAGTTCCCCTCTCTGAACAGCACATCCAAACGGGATTTCTGGTGCCTAAATGTGTCACCATGCCACGTTATATTTTTATTTTAGTCAGACTGAAGTCTTACTCTGATTTCATCCAAAACTTCTCTCTCATTCCTGCAAGAAACCTGCTTGACGAGGTTTGGGGTTCAGCTTTAGGGAGCTGGGAGAGGCAGCAAGAGAGTGAATGGGAAAGAGAGCCCAGGATGAGGTTTTGAGGAGAGGAAGAGATGCAGTGAGGCAGTGGCTGAGATGGTGACCATGGAACTGGGCCTTGGTTTGAAGAGCAAGGCAGGTGAAGGTATGAGAGGAGCTCCAGTAGAACCCCTGGGTTCAGAAGCTGAGGTGTTTTGGAGACAGATTGATTGATAAGTCTTGTACTTCTCAGCTGTGAGAGGCTGATGAACTCATTTTTATATGGAACAACTTAGGACCTCAGTGCTGGACCCTGGGCTCCACAGAGGTCTTTTTGATCCTTCTGGGTATAGGCAAAAATGGAACCTAAATAGAGAACCCCAAACTCATCCCTCTACTCGCTGAAGCTGTTCCAGCCCTTGAAAAAGCTTTCTTGGAAGCTGGAGGGTCTCACCACAGAACAACACATGTCACCAAGGCATATATGAATTAATAACCACCCAAATTTGGCACTTTAATACAAAATAAGTTGGCTTGCTTTAACAGCCAAGCAATGCAAGACCCCTTATAGAGTCGTTACTTTTTAATTCTGGAAATTAGAGTTCGAAACTCTTTTTGCATCCAACAAATAAATTACTTCCTAAATAGATTGAGGCAACCAACCAACCAACAAACCACCACCCATCCCGCCAATAATTATTTTTAACTCACTTGCTTGAACATTTAATATTGTCTATCCCTGGGTTATTATGGAGAATTAAAACAAAATAACAAGAAAAGTATATTTGTGCTGCATCTGGAAGCAGTTAATTAGCAAATGAACTGGAAATAAGTAAGGCCTTCTCACTGTGGGATCTGTGCTGGGGCCTTTTGCAATAAATAGCAATTCCTTCTGGGTGCTGCAGAGAAGGGAGCAGAATGGGAGCTGCCTTCACATTGGTAGCCAAAGATGCTGACACTGAGAGAGCTGGTGAAGCTTTACAAAGGATTAAGGAAAAAATAACAATGAATGGAATGAAAGGAAGAAGAGATCAAAGGTGTTGGATTGAAACATTAGCTCAGTGTGTGTCTACATCGGGGAGCATCCGTGCTAAGGCCTCTGCAGGGGTCAGATGCTGTTCTGTGATCAGCTGGATGGGGTTAATGAATGTAGGGATTGAAATTGGCTGTGGTGATAATGAAATTGTTTGTGTGTGCACACACGTCAGAGGAGGTTCAGCACCCCTCGTTCCTCCTCGTTTGTTGGAGCTGCTCATCCTGAGGGAAAGCAGCTGGATGCCCCTCCACCTGCACTCCAAATCTATGTGGTAGCTGTGTGTAACTCAGCCTCCTACCCAGTCCTACAAGCCCTCCTTGCTGACAGATCAGGTTTTTTAATGTCTCTCTCCACACTGTCGGATGAATTTTGGCGCTTCCGAATGGCAGGAGCAAAGCCGAGCAGGCATCTCTGATTACACAGCCAGCCAAGCGTGGGGCTGCCTGTGCCAGCTCCTGCTCCTCCTTCCTGCCAAGCCAGCCCAGGCCTGGCCTCCAGCAATCTCCCAGGCCCATGCCAGAGCCTCTCTGGAGTTCAGAGCCTGCCAAAGCCTTCGCAGAGAGCTCAGCCAACACCTTGGCCATGGTGTAGCTCCTGATTCTCCAGCCCAGGTATTCCTAGAGCAGAGCCTGCCCATCTGCCAGAGCCTGGAGCAGATTTTAGCCCAGCAGACCTCACCTGGGCTCCCATCAAGCTCCTGTCACCACTCAGGTGATAAAGGATCTGTGTAGACCCCAAGATTTGTGAACAATGTCTCACAAATCTCCCTCCAGAAAGTGGAGGAAGATGTGGGCAGGGTATGAACAGACTGACACTGTGGTTTTCTCATCTCACTGCAAACCAGAATGAACCTCCCTCAGTGGCAGGGGGTTATTTTTATAGGGGTTGCCACAAAGAAAACCTGGCCTCTTAGTAGTGTGAGAGTCATGCAAAGCTGGATGACACAGGCAAACATGCTCCTCTGTCATACAGCAGGTTTTCCTTGCCCCTGCATGGCAGAAAATATTAAATCCAGTCTAAAACTCAAGCCACAGAAGGGTTAAGACCACAAAGAAGCTTAATTGAGTAGACCTAATGCATATGGATTTATGAGTCTTCCAAATAAGTAAGTGACCAGATGGAATTTAGCAGGTAACAAGTGACAGGATGAGAGGAAACGGCCTTAAAGTTGTGCCAGGGGAGGTTTAGATTGGAAATTAGGAGAAGTTTCTCCACTGAAAGGATGATCAGATGGTGGAACAAGCTGTCCAGGGGAGCTGTGGGATCACAATCCCTGGAAGTTTTCAAAAAGTGCGTGGATGTCGCACAAGGGGACATGGTTTAGTGATGGAATTGACAGCATTGGGTTGATGATTAGAATCTATGGTCTTAGAGGTCTTTTACAACCTATTTACAACAATAAATGATTTTATGATCTAATATGATCTAAGATAACAGCAAATATTTCCCCTTTCAACCCAGATTTTTGATGAGGACCTGTTTCACCCCTTGTAGGACACAGCATAATCAAGTCATCACATGCCCACCACTGACACAGAATCTTTGGAATTCAGGACTGAACAGGGAGGCATGAGAGGAGCTAGAAGAAGGAAAAGTTGTTGTTTTACCTCCAAATCCCTCAGGACTGGATGATCCTCAATGCCAGGGAAAAGCACTCTCATCGTGTAGGTTCGGTAGTCGAGGAAAGGGATCCCAGCTCCATCCAGGTCACTCGTCAGCTCATGGATATCTGTCTGCAGCTCTGCAAAGGCTGGTACAAAAACAGAACAACTCAGGGAGCAGTGAAAATCCAGATCACCCTCACCAGAATGGGAAAGACCCCTGACCCTCATGAACAGGAATAAGGAGAGGAATAAGGCAACGTGTGGAGAGGAAGAAGGTGGACAAGAGCAGGGTCGCCTTTCCCACAACACAGCCTTTCCACAGGGACATGTGCCAAGGCTTTCTGTGGGTTTTAAATTATCAAATCCAGTTAGGAGAGGGTGGAGAAAGTCTGGACTAAGGGAAAACAGGGAAAGTCAGATCAGATCCAGGCTCGAGCTACACCCACAGGGTTCAACACCGTGGTATTTTGGCTCGAAGCTTTGTGACTGGATGTCTCCCTTCAACCAATATTGACACAGTGGTCATCCTGACTTCCTCATCCTACCTTCTTTGCACTCCAGGGCCACCCTGGACTCCAGGTTGTCCATCTGCATCTGCAGGCGCTTGAGGGTGAGGTCGCTCTCCCTGGACTTGCGCTTGTACGCGATCAGCACGGCCACGATGAAGATGATGAGCAGCCCGCCGGCCACCGCAATGCTGACGATGGCTGGCAAGCTGAGAGGGCTGTCTGGGGAGATGTAGACCATCCCTGGAGAGAACTCCATCCCTCCTACACGAGCCTAGAGGGAAAGGAGCAAAGAGCTGCGTTGAAACTGTCAAACAAGCAGGAACGCAGAGGAGCTCTGTAATCGTCCTGGCTGAGGGTGAGTGGCGACATCCCCCTGTCTCCCAAGCCAAAAGAGGAAAGTATTTGGATATGGAACAGCTTAAAAGCGCTTGAAATGCCAGATAGAATCACCTCTGTTGGCAGTCACCATGAACCCAACCACAAAAGGACTTGTGGTGAGACAAGTCACCAGTCACAATTTTTCCATATCAGTTTGGATTTCATTGCGGATTTTTCATTCCCCATCATGATATGTTGTATGGGGCACTGATGTCACTTAGTCCCAAAATACACATAGAACACAGAGCTCAAGGTATGGTCTGATGGCTCCTAACCCCACAGGACACCTGACCCAGTGAGTACAGTGGGACTGTAGAAATCAGAGTCAGTATTTTTTTTTGACTGTACCACCAGATAAAACTGTACTTGGAAACCTCTGGGTTAGTGAAAATCCACTACAAACCCCACAAAGCCTGGTCCATTCTCTTTACAGCCCCTATCTTAGCCACACATTGTCAGGGTGGCTGCAGATGTTCATCAGTAGGAGTTGAACACAACTTTTTGTTCTCCATGTACTTCCAGAGGTTCCCAGAGCTGCTCCCAGCCTCTGGAAGAAGCTGCTGTGAAAGGGCCTTGGTTTTAACAACCAGAAGGAAACGCTGCAAGCACTCCTGCTGCAAGCCCAACAAAATGTTCTGCTGAAGCAAGTCCCTTAGAGCCCTTTTTTACCACAAGAACACCACTCCCAACAGGAATCCCACAGGACACTGCTGGCTTCAGGCTACTGCAAGGCTGTTCAAAGCTATTTGTAGAGTAGGCAAGGCTTGAGTGGTGGGAGAAAAGCTCTGCTGAGTGGCCTGAAGTATAAAAAGGCTTCTAGGGCTGTGTTGTGGTTTGGGAATGCTGGTTGTAGATCAGCAGAAAGCTGGGAAAATGCCATGCAGAGAGCCTGAAGGATGATGAGCCCCATCACTTCACCCCAGCTGAGCTGTGTCACAGAGAGGCACAGCTGGCCCTCAACAAAGGGCAGAAATGCACTTAAAAGACCCCAGGGCTGACTGTTTCCTACTCCCATTGCACCTGGGACCACTGCAGTGTGGAATTAAGCTGTTTTCTTCCTCCATTGCGAGGAGTTCTCCCTCACATTTCCTCACGTTTCTCCCCCACACCCCAGCCTGGTGTTCAGGTTTATCCTGCATCCCACTGGCTCTCAGTTAATCTCCAGCCTGTCTGGACACTTATTAATCCCAGGGCTTCCCACATCTCAGCTCAGACACCTACTCAGGTTTCCTCTCTAGGCTGCAGGAGGAAGAAAGTGGCCCAGCTGGAGCCAGCAGAAGAGACTACAGAGCAGAATCATGAATTATTGAGTTTTCCCAGGTGCTCTCCACCCCAGCCTTTTCTGGGGACATAAATCTCAGTGACCTTATCATCTCCTAGAGGTTATTCCAGTCCCAGTTACAGCCTCAGGGAAGAAGGTTGTTTTGCTCCACCATGAGGTGTAGGCTGCTCCTCAATGGCCAAAGAGACACAACTACAACCCTTACGTCGTGGACAAGACCAAAGTGAACGTCTGAAAACAGCTAATTTCCATCCACAAGGCCCTCTCATGCCATTTTGGGATGGGGTCTAGAGACATGAAATGTCCACAACGAAAAACAAAACTAATCCTAACCTCATCTGTTCAGGTAATAGTTTCAAGATGACCAATTGCTACCATGACACTGATGGCTTGTAGAGAATTTTCAGTGGCCAAGGAACCTCAGACGTGCAGTTGGGGATGCAGCAGTAATGAGTTTTCCCATCTATTTCAAGATACAAGATCCAACTCACTTATAAATCCTGAGGTTTGTTATTGGAATGTGGCCTGCTCAACTGAGCAGGCAAACTGCCAAAATCACATCCTAATCCACACTGGAAGTTGTTCCCTTTTGCCCTAGACCACTGTCCCAGATCCTCCCAGCAAAATTTTCTCACAGCTTGCACGCTTTCCTTCCTGTCATTGGATCAATAAATAGATTAATTCTTTTTCATTTTCTCTTTCTCCAAGCCCTGCAGTCAGACAAGTCCATTCAAGGAATATCAGACTAGACTCAAACAACCCCAATCCCAAATCCCAGCACAGATCCATCCTCAAAGCTGGAAGAGAAGCCCGTCTCCATGGGTGGGATTCCTCTCACCAAATATTCCGCGTGCACATCCGAGTTAGACACTGCAGCATGATTCCAGAGTCAACAAAGAGAAAAACCACTTTCAGGATGTGATTTATGAGAGCTGCTTCTGACACCTTTGACACTGGGATGAGGCGTTTCATTCAGTGGAAGTTCCCATTTCTCTCCATTAATGATAAGGGGATCTAAGCTCCAAAAAAGCAGGTGTTCAAAGTTAGGCCCAGTGTGTTCCCCTTCAAAGGTGGTTTCATCACTGGGAAGGTCTCACAATCCACAAGTGAAGCTGCCACGATCTGAGGGAATCTGGCTCTTGAAGAAGAAAGTCTACGAGGCTGCAGTGTTATTGTGAGCTTTTAAAAGAAACACAAGAAAATATCCACATATGGGCCTACTTTACTTCTTAATCCACCAAGTGGTTCTGGAGGAGGCTATTTTTACCTTCCAGAAGACTGACCATGAACCCACCAAAGAACAACAATCTGGCCATTTTTAAAGACTATTGATCATGAATTTGTCCTAAATGACACTAAATGTTCTAAATGGGCTCTGTCAGAGCCCAGTTTTCTCCAATGAAGTCTTAGTGGCCACCTGTAGGAGTTCAGGAGTTCTGAAGGAGTGTCTTTCCTGGTGCAAATTGTCCTGGCCAAATAAAATTATCCCTCTAAGGATGAGGTGAATCACGCCCTGAATTTCAGCTGCTGCATTTGGCCATCTCTCCATTCATTATGGAGAGTCTGGTGTACTTTCCAGACCGTGTTAGAAACCAGCAACCCTTCAGATGTATTCCACATCTTCCCTGGAGACCTTCTCTGGGATAGCCACTCGTGGATCTTCCTCACATCTCTTTCTTTTCCTTGGAAAAACTTGCCTCTGAGTTTTAGTCAATCTTCTTTTTAACCATCACCCAGGCATTTTATTTCTTTGCTATTTTTTTTTTCAAATACTTAACTCTGCCATTGTGTAAAAGACAGCTCAAAATCAGACAGCTCAAAAAAAGACAGATCAAAAGCATGTTGACATCTACGTGTGTCATTGCCACTGCTCCTGCACTTAGAAATAATCTCTGTGTTGCACCAGTTGATTCACTCCCATGGCTCCCTCTCAGCTTGTGGCACCTCACTTTGCAATAAAGGGTTTGTGCAACAATTTCCTCAAGGTCAGACAGTAAATCTTTGGCAGAATCAGGAGGAGGAACTACTATCAGTTATCCTGGCCACCAAAGAGATGTTTTGATGCCTTGAGAAGGCTGAGCTAGAGCAGAGGCTGGACAGAGTTCCAGAATAAAGCAGGGATTTATTAAACCCCCTGATTTATAACATTTATTAAAGGATCTCCTCCATGGATCCACCTTGGGCAGCACAAGAGCCCAGCCAGGGCTGCACCCAAGATGAACCAAAATGGGCACAAAATGCACGGCCGGGCACGGGCTCTGGCACTGGGATCAGTTCTGCCCCATTTGCAGATTGCAGTTAATTGTTAATTCCAGCTTTAGCTCATGCTGGCCCATCCTGCTTGTTTTTCTCTCCTCAGCCCACGGTGTTTGTGCTCCTGGGCTGAGATTTGGATCATTTGTCCTTGGTCCCCAGCTGGAGAAGGAATTGTTTTGTGTCCCTGCTCTGTGCAGAGAGCTCAGCATGGCCTGAGATGGAGCTCAGAACTGCACACTAAAGCAGTACAGAGTCTGAAAAATATACAAGCTAAAACTTTAGGTATCAGTTTGTGTGAAACGTGGTCCCAACCTGAGCAGCAGAGATGCTGTGCCATGCTGGAGGTGGCATTTTCCAGCCCTGGTTCCAGATGCAAAGTCCATCCTTGAGCACTGCCCTCATCTTCCCAGTTTCCCAGCAGTATCCCTCGTTTGACCAGCATCCTCAAAAAGGGATTGTTTTTTAATCTTTGGCTTCACTTAAACTGTCCAAAGCTGCAGGAGCAGGGGAGTCTTCCCAATTAGTGCAGCCTGGCCAGATGTCCATCATCCTGGATCCCCAGGGGTTGATTATTGCTCACCTGGCTTTGAGTTTTCTCTCCCCAGGGTTGGCTTTGTCCATCTCTGACTAACCATATGTTTAATCATATCCATGAAAATGACAGGGAACATTTATTGCCGTGCTCAAAAGCTTTGGTTTTCACACAGAGAAAATCTCTCATTTCATTATTGCTCTTCTTGGAGAGTCTTAATGTGCTTTGCAATGAATTGAGAGTCACGGTGTATTTGCATGGCTGGAAAGGATTATAACCTCTATTTTCCAGATGACAAACTTTGGCACAAAGTTAAGTAGCCACTACAAGGGGTCCCAGCAGCAGCCACAAACAAGACCCAAAATGGTCATCAGGAACTCTGCTTCCTAAAAGTTCCTAGAAAAATCTTTTTAAAGATCAAACTCTCTGAGTCTCATTGCACTGAAATAAATAAATTAATACGTGACAGATACAGCTTTGGGGGATGCAGAAAAACATTTGTTCACAAGGAATGAGAAACACTGATGTCAGTTGTCAGCTTTTGTTGTTCCCACCCACAGCTTGGTACAACTCCAGGGTGTTTGCTGATATGATGTTTATCAAGCACCAGCATCAAGGAATTCAAATTATTGAGAGGAAAGTAAAAAAAGGAGTAAATAAATAAACGGTGAGAGGAGGAGAAGCTCCCTCTGATGTAATCACCAGGTCCATTCTTCACAGGTTCCAGGAAGGATTTTAGGAGCACACTAAGTGTTATAGAAGTCAAAAATCTGAAGTCCAGTCCCACTACTGTCCACATTCTGCTTTTATTTTTTTTCTCTCCTACATAAAGGCAAATTTTAGTCACCATCCTGGCAACAAAGTGATGGGGACTGTGCTGAATTTTACAATTTCATGTAGGAACATGTTACACGTGATCTCACGTGAGAATCCAGGGTTCATACAGCCCATACAAAAAGAGAAGAGAGGCAAACTCTCCTACTGGGTTTTGATCATGAAAGGTGTCTCAGTGTCCACAAAGACCTCCAGGTCACTTTTCCACTGTTCTACATCTCCAGAAGTAGAGAAGAGAATGAGAATATTATACCAAAAAAGGGGCTCTGATGTTTCTGGGAAGGCAAACAGTGATGCAAACCCCTTGGAGCTCTCTGGCAGCTCTTCAGCTCTGCTGTGCCCTCCCAAGCCACCCAGGGAGCAGAGGCTGAGGGTCAGGCATCACTTACCATCACCTTGTGCCTCCCAATGAGGTTTGGGGACTCACAGAGGAGCTGCACGTCTGACACGGTGACTGCACAGGGCTTCTCACCCACCAGCACGGTGTAGTTCAGTCTGGCATTGCCTCCTGCCACCGGGGGGATCAGATTCCTGCCCTGCACAGAAAGGAAAATCACACCCCAAAATAACCAAATAAACAACAGGAAAGAGCTTTCTTTCCTCCTCTGGTTCATTCCTGGGATACAAGTGTTGATATTGCATTTGATAGGTGTGGATGGCTGATCCCTGACACTGCTCCGGGCCAGGCTGGATGGATGGGGCTTGGAGCAGCCTGGTCTAGTGGAAAGTGTCCCTGCCCATGGCAGGGGGTTGGAATGAGATGGTCTTTAAGGTCCCTTCCAAGCTAAATATGATTCTGTTATGACATTTGTAGTTCGCCATTTGCTCACACAGAGAGGAAAAGCCAATTTAGAAACTCATGCAGAGAACAGCATGAGTGGCTACAGACCCAAAGCAATCACAACAGCCTGTCCTGCCCCTCCCTCTCTGCAACTGAGTGGGAAATGTTCCATCCAAGTCCTGCACGATAAAACCCTCACTAAACAGTCAGGCAAGTAAGTCAGACCCCTTTCCAATCATGTAAAAATCATCTGCAGGTAAAATAACTTCTTTGCATATTCACCATGTAAAAATAGTGATACAGAAGTTCTGCATCGTGAAATTCCTTCTCTGTATTGCTGTGAAGTTTACAGAAATGGCAAAGGACTGGTTTGGGTTAAAACAGGGGTGAGAGGAAGGTCTTGAATGTACAAGAAAGGAAACAGAGTTGGGTATTTCACTGTCAGCCACATTGCAAGGGTAGAAGATGTTCTCTGGTGAAGAGCAGTGGGTATAAATTTAGGCTGCACAAAGGAGTTTATAATTTCTAGTTATGGGTGTGGGCAGTGCTTGATGTTTGCTGATGGTGACTCTGATATGGTTCCATAAGGGGCAAGGAATAGAGGAAATTTCTGGGGTGCAATCAGGATGATTTATGGGGGTGCTGGCAGGCACAGGGAGGGCAAGAGGCAGAATTTGTTTGTCCTTCCTCATCCAGCCCTTGGTCCCCATCTCACCTTCAGGATGATGGGACTTCCAGGCTTCAGCTCCAGGATCCCTGAGGGATTGAAAACCTCGAAGATGGGGTTGGGGTAGTAAGTGAAGTTGGTTTTGTTGAGGATCAGCAGGGACTGCACATTGTCAAGGATGAAGCCAAACTCCTCCGGGCGCTCAGCGAGCTCAGACTGGTGATTGGGGTCCACAGCCAGAGCTGGGGCCTGGCAGGTCATCTCTGTGCTGTTCTGCACCTCACAGTTCTGGGGGAAGAAACCCAAAACAAGGAGTGTTTATGGGGAATAGGGACCCTGGCAGGTCATCTCTGTGCTGTTCTGCACCTCGCAGTTCTGGGGAAAGAAACCCCAAACAAGGAGTGTTTATGGGAAATGCCCCCATCCTTCCTGGTGGGCAGATGGCTCTCAGGGAGAGGGAGGAGCAGACCCCCATGGGTTATCCTTATTCCTCATCACAAAATCAAGGCTGGGCAGGGATTAGGAAAGCCTTGCTAAGGCAGGTGTGTGGAGCAGTTTGCACTTCAACAAGGCCTCCTGTGCCTCTTGAGAGAGCTCAAGCCTCTGTTACCAGCATCAGCATCTTTCCCTGATTTCATTTCCTTCTGGAAATAGAAGTTTCTTCCCTTATTTTTTGCACAGCACAGATTGGTCAAAACCTCGCTACCACCTTGCAATTAGGTCTCACACTCTGGTCGTTATTCCAAAAGTGTTTGTGCAGTGCATGCTCAGCTGTGCTCAGGATTCCAGTTTGGATATCAGGTTACCTGAAATGAATCCCAGCAAGCTGGAGAAGCAAAGACAAAGGTGAAGGTCTCAGAAGACCCTGAAGTTTGGTTCCAGCCCTGACAAAAACCTTCTTTTTTGTGTGTGTGTCCTTCAGGGATGAGATAATATTTCTGGAAACAAATCATGCCCTCTTTTTTGGGCTGCAATAGGAGGTTTCAAGCTCCAGAGCTGTCAGCCAGCCCCTGTCCCCACCATGGCATGTTCCCTCCCCATCTCTGCAGTCCTACTCACATTGACATGCTCCTTTCCACCGTGCTTTGCCCGGATCTGAGGGTTTTGGATGAGGTCCAGGTGAGTTCCCCACACGACAATGGGAGTGTTGCCACTGGAGAGTAAGAAATGGAATTAAAGAATGAACCCAGCTAATAGATGTCAGAACTCATCACACCAGGAATGGGTGATCTGTGTTCCTAAATGTTGTTTGCAATGTGTCTGACCACGTCTTGTGGTCCCGTAGAGAGTGAAGGAAGAACAAAACAAATAATTTTTCATTCATTCATAAGGGGAGAAATAAGTAAAGACAAATTCTTGCTAAAACTGCCATGTCAGGCAGCCTCTGGGTGGTTCTCATTGTCAGGATTCAGCAATCACAAGCTTTGGGGGTAGAGAAGAACAGTGGAGATTTAACACAGGGTCTTTAAAATAGTCCACAGGCTGTACCTCCTGTATCACCTTGGTCAGTCACAAAATTATAAAATATCCTGAATTGGAACTCATAAGGATCATCCAGTCCAACTCCTGGCCCTGCAGAGACACCCCAACCATCCCACCCTGCTCATCCAAACACTCCTGGAGCTCTGGGAGCCTTGGGGCTGTGCCCATTCCCTGGAGAGCTGTTCCAGTGCCCACCCCAAAAAGCCCTCACAGACACAATCCCATGGAAACAGCTCTTGAGGATTCTGGGCTGAGGTCTACAGCCCCATATCTAACCTGCTATCAAAGCTCACCCTGAAAATGACAAGGTCACTGCAGTGAACTCTTTGGTGCCACCAGGGAACCCAGTCCTGCAGCAATCAGAAGAAATTGAGACAAAGTCTTCAGCTTTGGTGTGCATCAGGCACTGCCCTGGTTTCCATGTGGTGGCCCAGGTAGGTCAGGATCCAACACAGAGATTCCCAGTCTTTGTGCCCCCCTTGCTCAAAGCCCAATTTCCTGAGAAAGCCAACTCCCACAAGCCACAGCCCACAGGCATCTGCTGGATTCTCTCACTTTTATGGGCAGATGTAGCTGGAGCCCTCCTCACTCCCTGCAGTCACTGTCACCACAAGGAAACAGCTCTCAGAAACACCCTTCTCTCCTTTCCCCTGCCTCTTCCAGATGCAGCCAGCAGCTGTGGGACTTCAGGGGATGTAGGGGAAGGAAACTGCAAAGGACCATTCCAAAGCTTCACAGGGCTTGGCTCTGAGCACCACATTAAGGAGAAGGGCTCACAGGCAGCTTTGGCCATCCCAAATTAAAGCAGCTCTGATCTATCAGGGTGAGCTCTGCTGTTACAGCACAAGGTGGGGGCAGAGTGATCCAGGGCTGAAATGAGAAGAGTTATCCAAGAAAGCAAAACCTCCACCTGCCAGGGCTCGCACAGGAGCCAGGACAGGACGAGGAAATGTCATCAGCAGCAGCCCCATCTCTGAGGGTTTCCCAGGGTGAGGAGTGCTCTCAGTAGTTTCAGCACCTGCCTCTATAACTCCCTCTGGAAACTGTCCAGGATGCAGTTTATTTCCTGCTGGGAAGGGGAGGCCATGTGGATATCAATGGGATTGTGAAAAGAAAGCTCAGAATCCCTTTCCTGCCTCCAGGTAGAGCTGCACGTACAGGAAAGGTGAAGCACGTGCATTATAAATGAGAAAACACCAGAGAATAAACACCCTGTGAGGAAGAAGGCAACAAATCCCCCCCTGTTTCTGACCTTTGTTTTCAGTGTTCCTCATTTGTCTTCCATTATTAATCAGTGGGGAGGCAGGAGGGAATGCAAACATCCACAGAATATCTGTCAGGTTTGGGTGAGCTCTGCTCCAGCTCCTCCAGTGGAACCCACACTGATGAACCAAACAGTTTTTGGGTTTATCCAAAGGGAGTCGGCACAACCACCTCTTTCAGCAGATACCCCTGGGACACTTCTCTTGGAGGCTCCTCATGCTCTTTCACTCAAGGATTGGACTGGTCCATGGTTAGGGCAACATTTGACCTTGAGTTTTGCAGAGTATCTCAATTTTTTTTCTCTCTGAAATCATCAGCTATGACAGGAAATTGCTAACAGGAAATTCTGCAGGGCAAACCCACATTTTGCTGTTTCCATAAGATCTGGATGAGTTGTTTTGAATGCACAAGGGATCCTGCTGAAGTCACACATCTGCTTACAAGAGACCTTCCCTGCCTTACAGAAAAAAAATATCCTCTCCAAAATTCAGCTTCCCTGTAAAGATTCCTGACATCAGCCCGGGAGAGCTCATTCTTCAAAACCCAAAAGTGTATAAACCAAATTATTCTTTCTCCACTGTCCTGGATCTTCTGAATTTTGGCTGTGAGCCTTTATATTAATAATAAAAAATATTATTTTTATTGCAATTATAATATAATTTAATGATGGTATAAATACTAATATAATTAATCTCTGCTGATTCAAACTAGAAGGGATTTTGTATCTTTATTTGGCTGAAAGTTTTATGTCTTCAATAAGAATCCAGTGTGTGAACACACCTACAGGTATATATATAAAAACAAATCCTTCTATTTAATCAACCAAATCTGTGCACACAGTTTTAAACCCACATGTTAAAAATCCTCTATTTGAGTTGGAAACTGAACTTGCAGGCTCAGACCACAGGTAATAAACACAGCCACAGCACCTGACCACAGAGAGGGAAAGAAAAAAGGTAAAGCGGTTTCTTGTTTGCTGAAGACTTAAAATCACCCCTAAACCCTCTCTGGCTTGAAAATAAAGTAAATAAAACTGTTTCTTGCCTTGAAAATCACCAGCCATTGGCATTTGTGCCTGCATCTGGATGCTCAGCCAGGTGGGAGCAGAGCCTGGAGACCTGCTGCTGCCCAGCAAAATAACAGAGGTGCCAAAAGCCCTCAGAATTTAACAGTTTATTGCCCCAAAATACCCTGAGTATCATTTTCTGCTTGCAGACTCAGGTAATTGCTGGATGTAACTCAAATCAAACTCAGATCAAAAGTATTAATGGAACCTCGTAAAATTTTATTTACTTGCCAGCCCAGCGTGACTCTTTTTTTTTTGGCTATGGAAGTAAATTAACAGTAATCTTTTCTTTATTGCCTTGAAAAATAACAGTTTTAAGCCAGGCTTGGTACATTCATTCACTGGTTTTGCAAAGCTGCTTTAGTGGCCATCATCTCTCCCTGGGAACAGCTCAGCCCCACAGTTACCGCACCTAAAACTGTCCCTAACACCCAAACCCCTGTGGTAATCCTGGATATTCCATCTTCTCTCTCCAGGGTTGTGCACCTTTGGAGTGACTCTCAAGTGCTTAAGAAGGAGGATGAAATTGTGTGGGGTTAAAATGGGGTGTCTGTTAGTGCTCAACTTGATGCTTCCTGATTTCAGATGAAGAAAGAAGAGGGGAGAGGTTGTACCCAAAAATGCTCCATCACTGGAAATGCTCAGATCACCCCTGGAAGTGTTCAAAAATTCTGTGGATGTGTCACTTGGGGACACATTTTGGTGCTGAACATGTCAGCTTAAGGTTAAGAATTGGATGAGAATTATCTTAGAGGTCTTTTCCAGCCTAAATAATTCCATGAGTGATGAGACATGTGCAGTCCCAGCCATCCATCCTAGCAACCACACACCCCACAAATAATCTAGTACCCCCTAAACAAGCACCTCACACCCTTATTTCCATGATTCTGGGATTTGGAATGGGAGATCCCATCCATGGAACACAGAGTCCCTGCACCTCCAGGCTGGGCAAAGCTTTGCTAACACACCTGAGGCATCTCCTTGGCTGCTCCTCCACCTCTCTGTGGCAGCTTCAGCAGAGAAACCAAGGAGCAAGCAGGCTGTGGAGAACTCCTCACCTCCCAGCCACACCTGAGGCCAGATGGAGGAAGGTCCCTGTGCTGCAGCTTTCCAGGGGATATTCAGGAATTCACTCTCCTAGGCTGTCAATCTTGCACCTTTTAAGCAGCACTGAACTCGTTTTATAAGGGAGTAAAGTGATTTCTCATTTCACTGATAACCTGGACTCTGACTGAAAATAAAAGCCACAAATGGAAAATCCCGACACTAAAGCTTCAAGCCCAGAGTGCAAAGACTCAATCCAGCTAAATCAGTAAATTCCCTCACGGTAATTAAAGGCACTAATTGATTTGTGAAACCATCTTTGGGATGGGAGCTGAAATGGGGGGATTTACAATCCTGCTCCTAATCCCCAGGGACTCCAATCAGTCCAGTTTGACAGGGAAGCAGAGAGCTGCCATGGATGAATGAGGGGAGACTAAGATTTCTTATTTTGTATCCTTTCAAGGAAATACCAGTGCATTTAATGACCAATTTCTCCCTTCCTGAGGCCATTTCTCCAGGCTTCTGAGAGTTTGGGTATCCCTTTGATGCTTTCCACAACCAGGGCAAATGCTGCTCTCAAGCACCTTCATGTGAACCCTGTGAATTCACCAAAGCAGCATCGAGGGGGTGAAAAGAAAAAGGGTTCCCTAACGAGGAGAAAGCTCTTGGATAGGGCAGGGAGCAGGGCTCCCATTGTGTTTCATCTCAGGACAGAGCCCTGGGGCTTTCAGGCACCATGGCCAAACAGGCAGTGCTTAGTCCTGAGGCATCAAGTCCATGAAGGCTGTGGGAATTTTAGGAATTTCAAGTCCATGAAGGCTGTGGGAATTGTACAAATTTCAAGTCCATGAAGGTTGTGGGAATTGTAGGAATTTCAAGTCCATCAGGGCTATGAAAAATGTAGAAATTTCAAGTCTATGAAGGCTGTGGAAAAGGTAGGAATTGCAGCTTGCAAGCTGTGGGAGAATGAAATGGTTTGTGGCTTAAATATTGCTAAAATCATGGAAAAGTTTTTGCCCACCATAGCAAACTGCAAAGAAGCAGCTGCTCATCTGTGACCACCGAAGCCACCCCTCCCCAAATACACCTAAAAACAGAATTTGGAGTTTGGGGAAAACTTGGGATTTGATAACTGAGATACTATTGTCCAGTCCTCCCAGGTGTAGGGAGAAGAATGTTGAGACTGGAACAGACACTGGGATGCTGGTGGCTCAAACACTCAGGGGAAGCTGCTGATGGGCAAAGCACCCACCCAGGTGCCAGGGGTGAGCACAGCCCAGCTCAGGCTGCAGCTGCTGTTGGACCAGATAAGGAAAGAGGTGAACCCTGGGAGGTGGGAACTTTGTCCTTATCAAGTGTGATGCCTGGTGAAGGCGGAGCTGGAGCAGAGGCTGGGCAGAGTGAGAGAACAAAGCAGGGATTTATTAAAGGATCTCCTCCATGGATCCACCTTGGGCAGCACCAGAGCCCAGCCAGGGCTGCACCCAAGATGAACCAAAATGGGCACAAAATGCACCAAAATGGGCACGGGCTCTGTCCCTGGGATCAGTTCTGCCCCATTTGCAGATTGCAGTTAATTGTTAATTACAGCTTATTGTTAATTTACAGCTCATGCACTCCCACCCTGCTTGTTTTTCTCTCCTCAGCCCACGGTGTTTGTGCTCCTGGGCTGAGATTTGGATCATTTGTCCTTGGTCCTCAGCTGGAGAAGGAATTGTTTTGTGTCCCTGCTCTGTGCAGAGAGCTCAGCATGGCCTGAGATGGAGCTCAGAACTGCACACTAAAGCAGCACAGAGTCTAAAAAATAGAAAAGCTCAAACCTGAGGCATCAAGTGAACTTGGCTGTGGTAACTCCCCTGCCCAGGGCAGTGCTGGGACATTGACAGGGAGCCTGAAGGTGCTCACTCTGCTGCTGGGCCATGATGGGACATAATGGAACCAACTGGGCTGGTGCAAGAGGCAGCTGTGTCAACTTAGGAGGTGTCAAAAACTCGTGATCCTGTACATTCCATCATCTAGGTGACCCTGATCCACAACTTTCCATCATCCAGTGGGAAACTCCCTGCTGGGTGTTCCCACCTGACCCTGAGTACAAACCCAACAGAATCTGTGTTCTGGGGATTTTCTTCATCATTTCTTTGGGATGCCCCCTGTCATCTGATGGATCCAGTCTGTGATCTGACATCAAAATGTCTGTCATTGCAATGACCAAGTTTTGTGGAGCCTATGAGTGGTGCAATCTTTCCCCTCTCATACTTCCCTTTTCTTTCTTATGTATTTTCTTATGTGATATTTTTAGGCTTTTATGTTTTCATATTGCTAAAGATAATAACAAGAAAAATGGATATGTAGCTGCTTTCCCCTGCAACTGAATTGTTCTAAAATAAACCTCTATATATATTTACATACATATATATATATATTTAAAAACACTGATGATTCAGTGTTGTTTTACTCTAATCCACCCTGAGGGATCTGTTGGCTCTGGGAAGTATCTCTGCACAAATCCTTGGTGGACACAGTGCTTGGAAATCAGTTTTCTACACCAAGAACCAAAGTTACCAGAGCAGTGCTCCTTTAAAAAACCATGGGAATTGGGAGAAGGGTTTTCCTGGGATACTCACCTGAAGATGCTCCACTCAGGCTCGATCCTCAGGATGGTGGGATCCTCTACATATTCATAGTGCAGCTCCTGATGGATCTTGGCCTTGTCCACTCTCACAGACACCTTCACCTTCTCAAAGCCTTCGTAGGAGGCCGTGGTGTTACAGACAATGTGCTTGGTGGATCTCCTGGGAGGAGGAGAAAGTAAATGTGATCCAGGTGCTGCCAGCAGCCAAAATAGTGCCAAAAAGGGCCCAACTATTTTTATGTCCTGTGGCCCAAACCTGGCCACTGAAGAGGTGGAACTCAGTGTGAACCATTTATGTTCCACTAGCAGTGTCTGGGGAAGTGGCATTGCCTTTTCACTGGCTTAAATAAAACCACAAGAGCCCTCATCTCTCAGGACTCCGAGTAAAATCTGAACCCCAAGGGCAGTCCAAACCAGGCCTCTCTCCAGAAGTAATTCTCTGTGATTAAATATTTGATGGATGTTTCCTTCCTGCCTGCAGACACATGCAGCAGCAGCTCATAAAAGGGGTGTTTGCACCTCAGCTTTGCAGTCTGGGATCATAAAGTTTACTTTGCATTAGGACTGTAAGTCTTGTTTAAGTGCAGTTTGCAGCGTGCTTGGGTCCTTTGGAAGTGCTAATACAGTGGGAAGCATTTTATGATTATATTTAAAGAGGATTCTGCATAAACCTTTCCTTTTTGGAAGGGCTCAAAACCAGCTCCAGGTCTGCATTCTTTTCAAAATGAGTCAAAAATCCAGGCACCAAATAGTGTCAATCTTCCCAGTCCTGTGATTTGTGATGCAGCCTCATCTTATACCCCTAAAATGGGGGTGTGAGTCACCTCCAGTGACTGCACCCTCCAGATGCCCTCTAAATTCCCCCAAAAGACAGTGCTCAATCCCTCCTAAAACTCCCCAGTCTTCAGTGAGCATCTCCAAGCAGCTGTGGCTCCCACTTGGCATTTCAAATCACAGGCTGTGACTTCACCCTGCTGAATTTTGGATGCTGGATCGCTCCCCAGTCATGACAGGCTGCTAAAGAGGATCCCCACAGCCAGCAGAGGGAAGGGCATTGCCCCAGGGCAGTGCTCCCAGGTCTCCTGTGAATGAGCACTTCCTCTGCCAAGGACATATTTGGGAGAAATGTGCCAACTTCATCTTCAGCCCCCATCACTACTGGCAGCAAAATGTGTTGCCCTGGGTGGTTTTGAGCTGTGGGAGCCCCTGGGAATGGGATTCAGACTCATTCTCACAGGGATCAGGGAACATCCAGCAGGTAACACTGACATTAAGCCTCTCTGAAGCGCCATTGAACAGGAGCCAACACACAGCTAAAATGTTGCAAATCATCCATTTCTTAGCACTACAGGACTATTCTGGGATAAAAGGGAGGTGGTTTAGTACTTCGAGCTGATGTTGTCAGATTTTCTTTGTCACCTCTACTAAAGCGGGGACATGAAAATGAATCTTTTAAACGACGCACTCCCAGAGCAAGTAGCAGAGCACAGGACCGTGGAGAATTGTACTGAAATTTGACAAGAGGCCACGGGAAAAAGCACATCAAATACCAGTCAAAACAATGAAATAAATCCCATTCTCTCTCCCCAAAACACGGCCAGCAAGGCTGGGCATGGTGCAGAATGCACAAGTCCCGTTGCAGCATAGATGTGGCCACGAGCAAAGGAGGCACTTGAGGGACAAGGTGTCAGGGCTGCAGGAGAAGTTTCCTGACTTTAATTGGCATTTAATCTTTCACACTCAGGCATGAGCAGCAGGAAGGGCTCATCTGTACCTGTAGAAGAGGCAGGGTTGTCGCCCGAAGGTCACAATGACGTTGCTGCCAGCGTTGAGGTTGTTGCCTGTGATTGTCACCTGGGTGCCACCCGACACTGGTCCTCGCTTGGGCTTCAGGTCAGAGAGGGTCAGAGTCTGTGGAGGCAAAGGGAGGTGTTGGAAACACAGCAGAGGAGCAGAGGGACCTTCCCTCTCCTGTTAGTGCTGGAGAGAGGGAGGCACCCCCAAGGATTAATCAGGGCTTCTGAAGTTGGCCACGTCTTCTGGCTGATAAAGGAGCCTGGGGTGACACCAGACCTGTCAGAGACCCTCTGCTCGAATGCCAGGTTTGGTGGGATGAGCTCAGACCCAACCCCAGTCTGTTCTCACTCCTCCAAAATGAGCTCTGCCCTTGCACCCACTCAGAAATATTCCTACAAAGAGAGGTCCATGCTTGGAGCACCTTGGGTCACAGTTTGTCATCTCCACTGCTTGTTTGGCACAGCTCAGGGGTCTTTTTGCTGTCACACAACACCAGCTCTGCAGGATAACTCAGGCAGTGAACTGGTTTGGTTGCACCTTAATGGGGAATCTTCACCTCCAAACTGTGGAACTCACAAGTGATGAAAATTGTTTGGTTTTGAGATGATCACTCAACTTTATTGATTCTCAGAATCACAGAATGGTTTGGGTTGGAAGGGACCTTAAAGATCACCCAGTCCCACCCCAGCCATGGGCAGGGACACCTTCCACTATCCCAGGTTGCTCCAAGCCCTGTCCAACCTGACCTTGGACACTTCCAGGGATGAGGCCCAGCTTCTTTGGCCTCATCACCCTCACAGGGAACAATTCCTTCCTAATATTCCATCTAACCCTGACCTCTGGCAGTGGGAAGCCATTCCCGCTTGGATAGAGGAGAGCTGTGACTCAGCAGAACATCTGAGTTTGTTCTTCCCTCTCCCACATAGGATCCCAGAATCTCTGAGGTTGGGAAAGAGCTCCAAGGCCATTGAGTCCAACCTGTGACCGATCCCCACCTTGACAACCAGAACAGAGCACATCCACATCCAGTTGTTCTTTGAACACCTCTAGGGATGGGACTCCATCACCTCCTGGTGCAATTCCAATGTTCAACAACCCTTTCTATGAAGAAATTCCTCCTGGTGTCCAACCTGAACCTGCCCTGGTGCAAAATGCCCACACATGACCCTGAATCTTTCTCCTATCTGACTTGGATGTTGAGACAGCCTCGAGCTGTCCTTCACTGCCACATGGTGGTGGTGCTCCTGTCGAGGTGTCCTCTGAAATGCCACAGCCACAGAAGCAGCACTGCCCACTTGAACACCTTTTCCCTTTTCCTGCTGATTTTCTGAGCCTCTTTTCCCAGCCTAACACAGCGTTGTGTTGATATATCAAAAAGGGGCACAATTCCTTTAGAGGCCCCAAATCTCAAAACTCTTTTTCTTACCTTGCTACCCTCCCTTCTTCCCCAAATCAAGATAAAATACTCGCGCTCTGAAGGCACAGATCACCCTGTTACCACAATGCAGAGAGGAGACATCAATATTCAGGGAGAAATTTGGTGTTACAGTTTATTCTTTCATTTGCATTTTAATAGAAAAACTTTCCATTCAGTCCCAAGTGAAAAGCTACTATATGCATTTAAATGAAGATTATTTCTTTCCCCCTCTCTTTAAGAATGATGACACAAGTGCTTGAAGCTCTCAGCTCCTCTGAGCGAGCAGGTACATCACGCAGTCACCTTATTGAGCTTTGGAGACCATTAATCCATGTTTATAAAACCACCTGACACACGCCACAGCTCCCACTCTCACACACACACAGACACCTCTGTTCCCAGGCCCCTCTGGTTTAATCATTTTGAAAAACAGCGGCAAGATTTCCATTTTTTCCATTTTGCTCCTATTCTGAATGCGGCTCTTGGAGGAAGGGCAGAACATGAAAATCAGACTTAGAGCTCTGTAGAAGGATCTATTGTCAGAGCTGGGCACTTTCTGTCTTTAAACCTGGCTGGTTTTCACCTGATGGTTTGGAAGTTGGTTTTACACCTAGAATCATGGAATTTTTGAGGTTGGAAAAGACCCCTAAGATCAACAAGTCCAAGCATTAACCCAGCACTGGCAAGGCCACAACCAAAGCACCTCTCTAAGCACCTTGAACACTTCCAGGGACAATGATTCCACCACTTTCATGGGCAGCCTGTGCCAGTGCTTGGCAACCTTTTCATCAAGAAACTTTCCCACCCTGAGGCTGTTCCCTCTCCTCCTGTCCCTGTTCCCTGGGAGCAGAGCCCGACCCCTCCAGCTGTCCCCTCCTGGCAGGAGCTGGGCAGAGCCACAAGGTCGCCCCTGAGCCTCCTTTGCTCCAGGCTCAGCCCCTTCCCAGCTCCCTCAGCCTCTCCTGGGGCTCCAGCCCCTTCCCAGCTCTGTTCTCTTCCCTGAGGAGCTCAAAACTGGATCCAGGATTTGAGGTGGGGCCTCAGCAGTGCCCAGCACAGTGGGGTGGGCCCTGCCCTGGTCCTGCTGACCACACTATTCCTGATACAATCCAGGTGCCATTGGCTTCTTGGCCACCTGGACACACCTGGCCTCATGTTCAGCCACTGTTGACCAGGTCCTTTTCCACTGGGCAGCATTCCAGCCTTTCTCCAAGCCTGGAGTGTGATTTTCTGGGAATATTCTCTACCATTCCCTTTTAATGGGATAAAAACTGCAGGAAGAGCACAGAAATGCAAAGGATGCACTTCAGTACTGCTCCTTTACATTTTGGGTACCACCTCAGGCTCTGATGGCAGCTCCCTTATTGATGGACACCTCCACCAGTACAAATTCCTGCTGACCTTGATGGCTGATGATGGAAGGTGACCTCCACCTGGCAGAAAATGGGTTGGGAATGGCCAACCTGGTGCCCAAAGCCTACACAGCAGCACTGCAGCAATATCTGATTCAAAAATCACAAAGGAACATTTGAGTTAAAGACCCAAAAGACCTTTGTCTTGCCCCTGGGTGGGTTCCCTGCCCTCTCCTTGGGGTAGATAAAGCAGCCATGGCCTTTTGAGGATCCTCACAGGCCACAGCCACTCCAGGAATGCTCCTTGGTGAAGTGCTGCTGTGTCTGGAGCCAGTCTGACAAACGGGTTTGTGGCTCAGCTTTCAAAGTTGTGATCAGCCATTAATTATTCACAGTGGTCTTCCTGAATATTGCACAGCACATTCACAGCAAAACTCCAGACTGTTCACATTTCCTCGCTGGTGGAAGGTGGTGGAAAATGCAAAGAAGGTCTTGTGGATCAGTGATAGTCTGGAGAGTGACAATAAGGGAAAGAGGAAAGGAAATTTTCTGCATTTTCTAGGATTTTTACCTACTTTCCTCAGCTTCCTGACCCCTTCTTTCCCCCAGCAACTCCTGCACACAGGTTTTCCACAGAGAAGCACCATCAGAGTTGGGTCTAAACTGCCCCCCATGGAGCTTGTCAAGACCTTGGTTCCCATTCCATTCCTCCTGGGAACTCAGGAAGAGCAAGATGTGACTCAAACACAGCTTGTGCACCTGGGTTTCCTTTCTGTGCACCTGGGTTTCCTTTCTAGAGGTTCCACAGTACCAGCAAGAGGGGAAAAGATGAAAGGGATGGATGGGAAATGCTCCCCAAAACAAGGATTTTAGGAGCAGACTCAGAAGAAATGTAGAGTAGCCCACGGCACCTGCACTGAGACAATATTTTCATCTAAAGTCAGAATAAAGGTAAACTTCCTTCAGCACCTAATTTGAGAAGTGAATGTAATATTTTTTTCATTGAAAGACTGTGGCAATAATCACAGCAAGAAAATGAAGAACTGTAAAAAAAACAATTCATTTAGATCATCATAAATTTCATTTCAGCTTTGTTTCCCTCTTGGCTTATTGTACTTTCTAATGCAATTTGCAGGTTTTGATCACAGATGAGTTTAAAACAAACGAGCAGCTATTTGAATTTAAAAGTTCTGCTTAGAAAGGTGGAGAAGAACCATTCTGGCATCTCTAAACGAAGCCACCTCTTTCTTAAAACACTGAAATTAAATACTCTGTTGAGTCCAAACCATCATCTCTTCAAATTCTTGCAAGACAGGGAAAGGCTGAACCAATTGGCCAACTTCGACCAAGTTTTCCTTCAAACCTCTCGAAAACCAATTTTCCAGAAGATTTGCTATGAGTCAAGAAGTGACATTTATCTCCCAGGTGATGCCCCTTCCTTGGTTTTCAAACATCTTCTTTCCCTTCAAGCTGCCACGCACCGCTGCAGGATGCCAAGGCACGTTGAGATTCCTGCAACAGCATCTCTGCCCTCCTGGCAGAAAAATCCGAGGAAGCCAAAAAAACACAGCTCCCACTGTGATACCACCAGACACGGGAGAGTGGGCAGGCTGGAGAGTGTCTGTATTTTTGGGGTTTTTTTTGTCTAGCACAAAGATATCGAGGTATTCAGCAGAGAAAACCCTGGTGGCTCCGCGCTCGTGCCCTGGCAGCCGGGAAGGCGGCAAGCGGAGGGAAAAGCTGTCACAGATGGACACGGATGATCAAAACCAGACAGTAATTCCAAGAGTAGCAAAGGTGACACGTTGAAGTGTAATGTCCTGGAAAGAGCCCTTCTGGCTGCCTGGTAGGGGCTTTCTCTCAAGGTGTTTCTCTGCCCCCACCACCGCAACACCTGAGTGACATCGGAAAATGCAGAGAACAGAGGAATTTCTGTAGCTCGAGGGGGGAATAATCCAAGACATTTGCATTCATTACAAGTTCCCTTTACCATAAAGAAATGCTCAGGCATGTGAATAATTTCAGAAGAGACCCATTCTCTTGCAAGAGTCGAGAGCTTTTGATGGGAACAAAGGGACCCTCTCATCTCAAACCTGCACAGATCTGAACAGATCAAGGCCAGACAATGCTTGCATGTCCCCAGCAAGGGGCCTTAGAGGAATAATCAGGTCTCATGGACAAGGAACATCATCAGAAGGAAGGAAAAAAGCACAAGTTGAGTGTACAACATGTATTTGCACTTGAACTGAAGCTGAAGCTTGCAGGTGTCTCTTGTTTCATCATGGAGCATCCAAAACAGTTGCCCACCAGCACTGAGCTCCAGTCACATCCTACAGCTCACCAGCAGCCTGAGCTGGATCTGTCCTGATCCCAGTGCTCCTGGTGTGAATGGGGTGAATAAACACTTGGGGGAATCCAAGAGGGAGGAGAAAGAAACCAAATCAAGACCATCGCACTCATGCTGCTGAAAATCCCTGGGTTGTAATAAGTAGTGGCAACCTCCAAGTTTCTTCTGGAGGACACCAGTGGCTCCAAGCAGAGGTGTGCTGGTAGCAGGAGCACCACACCCCAAAAAAAATACGACACTAGGGAAATTTTTCCCTTTTTTAGCTCTTTTTTTTCCTTTCCTGTACAGCACTTTTAACTATTAATGAGAATTTTTTGTATTAATTTGGACTGCGGCTGCATGGAACTGTAACTGGACTAATAATCTGGACTATTATTAGGTTGTTAAAACTTTAATTAGACCAGCTATTTTTGCTGGGAACAAGATGTTGAAAGGAAATGGAATGAACAATTTGGTGCACCGGAACGGCAGCGAAGAGCTCGGAGGCTCAACGTGGTGAAGGACAATGGGCAGAGGGAGCAAAGAGGAGCAAGACCAAGGAGTTCAGGGCCAAGGAGAACTTTTTCAGGAACTTACCATGAAGTAGTAGAGCTGAGAAGACCTGGCCATGAACTCAGGCTTGCACTCGGCCACGCAGATTTCCACGAATCCAGCGTGCTGGCTGGGCTTGGCCTCCCCCATCTCACACACGATCCTGAGGGGAAAATGCCAACCAGGAGCTGAGTTTGAGGGATGGTTTGGTGGTGCTGGTAAGATGGAATTGGAGCAAAGAGCCCACAGTGCTGGGGGATGGACTGCAGGTTAATCCACCCTTTCCTGTCTCATCCAGAATCCAAATTGTGGATTAAGTTATTCTTTAGAAAGTGGTGGCTTCTGGCTTGGACAAGTCCTAAGGTGGTGTAAATCCACTTAAATACACAGAGAAATGTTGGGCTGAGGTCTGGCTCCATCCCTCTCAGCTCCAGCCTGGCATGGTGGAGGCAGCTCTAAGGTTTAAAGATCACTCCTCCATTCAGCAAGAGGCTTTTCAGGATTGCTGCCTTCCAAACTGGAATTGAACACCTTGGGGTGACTGCTTGGTGAAAACAAGGATAACTTCAGGGCATTTGCCATGAGGATCACCTAAATATGCAATCCAAACACAGTAATAGCTGGATTTTTAAATAAATTGATTATCCTGAGCTGTGCGTGAGGAATGGCCTCTTCCAGCCCTCAAATCCCAGGTTGGAATGGATTCCTCGGAAGGCCCAAGAGGTAGGAATGTCATTAGGTGTGCTGTGGCCTTGGCTCTGCCACACACCCCACTTACTGCTCTGCTGGGATGTACCCTTCCACCAGGGGCTTGCACTCCACGCCGGCCACTTTGACGTGGGACGCGATATCCCGGAATTCCAGCCCCAGGTTCTCCCCACGGATGGTCACCTTGGTCCCTCCCTCACGAGGGCCTGTCACGGGGTTGATCTGGGGAAACAAGCCAAGAGAAAGGAGAACAATCAAACCAGGCACCAGAATCCTCTCAGATGGAAGAACAGACAACTTTTGGGGATCACTAGGGACACTTATAATTATAAATGCTGAACAAACCTACTTCAGACACTCAGAGTATGCAAAATTCTGCCCCAGACCTCATTTAGTCTCTTTTAACTACTTGCAAAACATCCAGAGGTGAGTAGAAGATTTTTTTTTCCTAGGGATTTGTGGAGCTGCAGCTGAGCTCTGCACTTTGTAGATGTGAGCCATGGAAAGGCAGGGGAGGGACACAGTGGGGAGAAATGGGACAAAGAACAAGACAAGAACATAAAGGGTTGAGCCAGTCACTTGAAATCCTGAATTCCCAGCCCAAAGCACATGGAAGTTTTGTTCTCTTCTGGAGGTAGGTAATGGTCATGCATCAGAAATTCAGCTGAAAATGTCCACCTGGAATAAAACCGGCCAAGCCACAGCAGGAGCAGGGTGTTGGGTGAATTTAGGTGTGGAGGAGGTGGAAAGTGACCGAGACAGCAGCAGCAGCTGCTCTGTGCCAACACCTCTTCCTGAAAGAGCTCCAGTTTCCTTCCTGGGAGAGCTGGGGCCATGGGAAGGGCGGGCATGGAGCATGGACAGTTTATTTGTGGAGCCTCTGAGTCTCAGCACAAGAGGAGCAACCATCCCAACCAACCTGGGGGCTCCTGGAACGGTGTTTGCATCCCAGCCTGGCCCTGCACCAGACCCTCACAGGGTCTTGCTCCATCACCCTCGTCCAGAGCCAGGTGGGAATCAGCACTGGAACAGTCTCCTGAGCATTGGAACAGCACCAGAACCACGGGGCTGGCCCTTAATTATCTCCATTCTGCCCTTCCAATTCCTCTCCGTGCCCACTTTGCCATGCAACTGCCTGCTTGGGAGGGTTCAAACACTTCCCTTGCAGGGTGTTCCCTGCTGCCTGCTCAGGATGCCATGGCTGCCATCTGCCAGCACTGGCATGGCTCTCCCTGCAGTGAGCAAAGGGAATTCCCTGTCTCAGGTCCATACCCACTGGCCCCTGGCTCTGCCAGGTGGGAATCTGGGGCTGGCAGCGATGCCCTGCAGAAGCAGTTGGGCTGGCAGGGAAAGGTGAGGCACTGGCGTGAGCAGAGCTGCTCCCAACCCCTTCCCAGCACCAGAGCTGGTGTAATTCCCACCCAAAGGATGATTTTTAGAAGGCCCATCTTTATTAAAAAGAGGGAGAGCCAGGCACCTCTAGGGGATACTTAATTTTAGGATATTAGCTTTAGGATATTAATTTTAGGTGTTGTGAACCACCTCCTCAGTGAGTGTGAATTATTGCTGACTCTACAGGGATTCAGGAGGTATTTGTGGTGGTTTTCCAGGAAAGAAAAAAGAAAGAGAAAGAAGAAAGGGGAAAGGGAAAGAGAAAGGGAAAGGGAAAGGGAAAGGGAAAGCTGTCTAAAGCACAAGATTTCAAAAAATTCTTGCTGTGACTCAAAAAGGATCAACAGGAAAATTCCTAGAGCAAAGCCAACACTGCACCACAGAATCCTTCCCTGGGCAATATTTGATTTGTAAAGGAGAGCTTCAAACCCCACTTATTTCCTTAAATCAGGAGGGGCTGGGATTCTCCCAGGATCACATGGAAGATTTTTCAAGCCTGTTTCGTAGCTCTGGCATAGATTCAACCAGGAGGAAGGTGTTACCAGGTTGTGTTCACAGCAGGAGAAGAGGAACCTGTTCTATCACAGGTGAAAAATGTGGCATGAGACCTGCCAGTTTTGGGGAGGACAATCCAGGCAGGGAAACAAAAGCTGCCAGGAAGCCTCAGCTTCCTCTGGAACACCCAGAGCTGCATCCAAATTTCCAGTCTCTGCTCATATCAACTGCTGCTTACCACTCCTAAAGGAGGTTTTTGTGGCTCAGCGAATCTCTAAGTCCCTTAATTTCCCTGAGTGGCTCTGTAAATGCCAGAGCTGGTACAGAAATGGGGAGACTGGTGCTGGAGGGGGTGTGAGTGCCCCTACAAGTGTGAGTACACGTGTTGTTCCTCCTCTTCCCTGCAGAGATCCAGCCCTGGCTCCTCTCCAGGCTCTGGATGCTCCCACCCCACAGCTCCAGACCTACCATTAGCTGCAATATATATCCAGTCACTTGAGATTACTTCCATGCTAATGGCTCAGAAAAAGGCCTTCCAAGAGCTACTTAAGATTGCAGCAGGCAGCTGGAATATTTCATGAGTGAGTGTTGCAATGATCTGTTTGAGCTCAGAGAGTTGTTGGAGGAAATGCCAGCAGAATTTGAAGCACGGCCCCTCTGGAGCTGTAGGGTGGAAATGAGGGGTTTGCTCTTCAAAAAGAGGCTGGAAATGAAGGATTAGGGTTAAACTATGGCAGGAAAATATGGGTGGACCTTCAGAACCTCTACACACTCAGGTCTTTGTGTTTTGGATTTCTGCTTTAGTTGATCATCCATCAGCTGCTCCACACCAAATTCTATCGTTGTTTCACAAGGTCTGAGAATCTGAAAATATTATTAAAATGTTTCCCCCAGCTCCAAGTGATTTTCAAGGCCTCAAAGCTGAATTTTCAGGTGTAGCTGTCCTTTCTGGCTGTCTGGGTTTGGTTTCACAGCTTCAGCTGGTTCGGCTGGGGTCAGAATTATCAGTCTCAGATAAATCCAAGTAAAGTAGAGACCTTCACCTTGGAAACACCAGAATAAGCCATAAACATCAGAATAAACTGACCTCCAACAGTTCAACTGAGAGAGAGCTTTGAAAGCTGGTGAATGACAGGGAGATGGATGAAAACACAGGGAAAGGGGTTATTTCTCAATAACATCTGGGAAAAACAGATTCAGCCCAGCTTTTGCTCTCCCAAAATGTTCAAGCATAGATATTGGTTTAGGGCTCTTCCATAACACCCACACTTTTTGACTCTGAATCAAATACAGCTTAAAAAAGCCTTTCTTGCCTTCTAGGAAGATAACCCACCTAATTATTTCTATTAAACCACCACTGTGGAGGCTGGATTTTCCTCTTTTGCATTTCCCCATGTTTTCCCTGTTTCATTTCCTTCCTGACTTCTCCCATTTGTAAATCAGGCCCTGGCCACATTGAAAGGGTGCCCATGTCAAGTAAGGCCTGCTGACTGAGAGGTGCTCAAGGCAGAAGGCAGCTGGAAGGGATGGAGCCCTCATTTTCAAGGCTCAGGCCTGTCCTGTTACCCTGAAAACATGCCTGGCATTATGGCAAAGGCATCCTAAGACAGCAGACAAAAATCCCTTTAGATCAGGCCTGACTTGCCTCCCTTGCCTTCTCTCCCTTCTTCTCCTCCTTGTCTTTATGGTCTTCCTGTTCTCCTATTTCCTTTTTGAACCTTTCCAGCAGCTTTTCCTTTGGCCCAGTCAACACAATCCATAGGGAACTTCCTGAAGAACAACATTATTCTTCCCCCAGCCCTGCCCTCATTCTCTTTATCTTAATAGGACAGCTCCCAGCTTTTCCAACTCCAGGCTTGCTCCTGCCTCCTCCTTCAGCCTTCCAAGGGGACACCTGACAACTGTACAGGGCTTTATTTGCTCTGTGAAGACTTTTTGCACCTCACAACATCAGTAGGGGCAGGGCAAACAAAAGGGTTTAATCTGCTGGAGTCAGTGGAGGTTTTTTGGTTTTTTTTTCTGGACATGGCTTTGTCCATGTCATGTTGCCAGAAAACATAAATTACACTTTCCCTCTTGCTTGACCTCCTGTCAGCAAAGCTCCAACTTCTCTGGGATCACTCAACACCTCCTTCTCAGCCAGGCTGGTCAGAGAGGCTGCTCCAAAAGACTTTTGGGTTCATTTGGGCTCCTCACACCAACTGTTGGATTTTGTCTCACCTTCAGCTGCTCTTCTAGAAGGCCAAGGTCTCCCAAGGGCTTGATGCCACATCTGCCAGCCCTTTTGGGGCAGCTCAGGTGCTCTGGGGTTCCTCAGGCTGCACCAGCTGTCTGTGTCTGGGGATTATGGTGGGAATTCTGACACCCTTGGGTGTTAACCCAAGTGTGGATTCTTTATCTTCTTTTTTGCCAAGGTTGGGATTTAATGTGTGAGATGGTATTTCAGATGTTTATTAGTTCTTATCTATGTTACAGTCTCACAAGCTGTGAGTTCTACAGCACTTCACCCCAACAAACTAAAAATGGAGCCCTACCTCTCTCTCCAAGGCCTTTTAAGGACAAACTGTCCAACTAAGAAATGACACCTAAATTATTTTTACTTTTAACACAATAACCAAGTACCCATAGCCCACAATGGGGACTTTTTTATCCAATGACACAATCCCACCCAAACCCATGGAGAAGGACCAGCCACCACCTAAAACCTCCATCTTAGCTTTATATCTATTACTATATTCTAAACCCTTAAACTCTAAGTTTTCCACCCTGTGATATCACACACTTCTATTCAAACTCCACACCCACAATCCCAGTTCTACCATTCCATTTTGGAAGCTTCTCCATGGCCTCAGGTCAAATGCAGAGCTCTCTTGGGGGTCAGTGCTTGTCAGAATGTCTCAAATTCTCAGCAGTCAGGGTTCCAACACCCAGGGCCACCCCTGGGTTGTAAACACACAAAAATTTTGTTCCTGCCTTTGAAGCCACCATGGCCTCACATCTCCAGAGTCCCTGAGGCTTTTCCTGACCCAGCAGAGCTCAGCCCTGCCCTTCCCAACCCCAAATCAGGAAAACAAACCGAGGGAAGGGTTTTTGCAGATCCATGACTTACATCCGTGATCTTGGGGTTGGTGCACTTGCCCTTGGTGCTGGAGAGCTCCAGCCACTGGCTGTCCTGGGCTGGGCAGTGCTGCTTCAGCGTGCACTGGTTCTGTCCCTGGCACCAGCCGCACTCGAAGTCGGGGTCGGCTTTCAGGCAGAGTCCGCAGCTGTCCCGCATGGCCCCGCACTTGTACAGGTGAACTGCAGCAAAAACACAGGGCCTGAGAGGTGCAGACAGCACAGCAGAGCGTGGGGTGGCAGTGGGAGAAAGAGGGGAAAGTGTTCTGGGCTGCTCATGGCAGAGGGGGGATGGAAACTCTCCAAGGGGGTGAGTGATGGGGGGAAAAAACATGGACATTCTTCTTGAAATAAAGTTCATTCGTTAGTTCATTCCTCATCAAAGGTGTTTTTGGAGGCTGAGAGCAGAAGGGAGGATGCTGCTCTCAGTATGGTGAGGGACTACAAGCAGGAGGTTGGAGGAAATGATGCTTGGGCAGTGATTTTGCCTCAGTCCCTTCCTTTCTCACAGAGTGAATGTCACCAACAACCAGCCTCAGACTCAGCACTTCATCCTAAAAGAAGTTTCTAGATGTGGCCAACCCACAGCTTAAACTTGGGTGTGAAACTCCCCAAAATTTTGTGTTAAGGTGATGCCACTCAGGTTTCCCACTTGACAGAAATCCCAAAAGATAACAGTAAATACACAATGGTTCATCGTGAGGCTGGTTCCAGAGATTCACAACCAGCCTTTACCCCTTCTTCAGCTCCAGAAACTCAGTCTGCTTCCCACTTTGAAGCAGAGTTGATTCCACTCTAATACAGACAGCAGTGATTAATGCTTAGCTCCATTTTGGGCTGTTAAGTGATCAGAAGCACTCCGAGCTTTTTCTAATAAAGCCTAAAAATATTGAAGTCCTCTGACAAAATGAGATCATGTTATTTATCCTTATTTTACACATATAGAAACTGAGGCCTGGCTTGCACAGGGGACTGGGAGCAGAATTCTCCTCCTGGAAGATGAAGGTGACAGAATCAAGGCTCTCAGACTTTTTTTGTTTCCTTCATTTGTGGGCATGTTGGGAGATTTTCCCTCTGTGCTTCTGTTTCACTGTGTCCTTAAGTGACTAAAGTGGTTTTTATCTTTATACACAATCCCAGAGCTCAAAGGCTTTGGAAATATTTGTGCTGAAAAGCTCTGTCTCTCCACACCTTCTCCCTCAAAGTCAGCAAGTATTGGCCAATGCAAGAAAAACTCAGAAACTCTTTACTTCTCCAAGCTGGGTGCAAGAAAAGTACCCAAAAGTACCCCAAAAAGCCTGCAAAACATCTGTCAAGCTCAGTGTTTTCCAGACCTTGTGGGATAAACCCCTTTCCTCAGTTTTCTGTGGGATTTCCTCAAATTTGCTGAGTTGTTCTGCTTGAGATGCTACCAGTGGGTACCTCTGTAGGTAATTTAGTAGGTTTGGGTCAGTTTGGCATTTCAGCCTCCCAGCCCAGCCCCATGGTGATGCTGGATGTGAAAGCAGAGGCATCTTGGTCACCTCTGTGTGGTATCTCTATGGGCACATGCCTAAACTCTCCTCCTGACCAAAAACATGATGATAATATCCAAATTACTCATCTGGAATAGCCACCAGCCAGCAGCCAGTGCTGCTTCCCAGATTTTGTCCTAGTCATTATTTGCAATGTTTTGGCTTGGAATATCCCAAGGCCTGTGCTAGTGAAGATTCTTGAGTTCATCCCCTGGTCTGTTTTATGTTACTGGCACAAGCAGTCCTAAAATATGATCATCATGATTATGGGATTTATTTCACTCTCACATCACCTTGGATGGCTCAATGTGGCCCAAGAAAAGGATTTACATTTTTAATGTGGATCATGTTGTGTTAGGGGTGCTCATTTTATGGTAGCACAAAACTAAGCAGGACTGGGGCAAGTGTCCAAATTTTGACCTCCAACCCACACTGGTAAAGGTTCTCACAGTCCAGGGCACTGTTTGGGCCCACAGAAATCAGCAGTGCCCTGGGAACACCTTGGCACAGCTTGGAGAAAAGGAGACAACTCCAGAGCAGAGGCAGGGTGGCAGTTTCAACACAGGCTGGGCATGAATCTCCATCCTGTTGTGTTTTCTGAGTGGATTTAACCCTCAAAAGCCACAGTTTTGGGCTTTTGGTGCCAGAACTCTGCCGTTCAGAGGGGGAGAAGGGCAGGTGGGGTTGTGCCACGGGGAGGAGAGTTGGATTCTGTGCTGCTCTCCAGGTTGAACGTGGTGTTGGTGGCAAGCTCGCCCACCACCCCTCAGCATGAGGAACAGTGTGACAGCACCATGGGGTACCTGGTGGGGACAGATGGAGTGGGAGAAGGTGTAGGAAGTATCCACAAGGTAAAGAGAGGGAGGGAGAAATTTCTGAGAGGCGATGATGTGAGAAGAAGAGAATCTGCAGGTGTGAGCTGCAAATGCAGGGCAGCCAAGGGGAGGGGTTGTCTGGGGGGAAGGTTCCAGGGTGGAAACCCAAGAAGGAAGAAGAAGATGTGGACAGCCCATCCATCTCCAGGAAAACCCAGCCTGCCTCAGGGTCGTGGCTGGACGTGCAGCCCCCTCTGAGAGGGGCACATCAAACCTGTGCCATCAGTGATGGTTAAAGACAGGTGGTTTTCAGATCCCTTTTATCATTATCATTTTATTTTGCTCAGAATTCCCCCACTGCAGAGCTGCAGCCTTTCTGCTCCCCTTCTGCCTTCCCCTGCTCATTACTAAATTGCCTCTGAGCAGAGAGCCCGCTCTCATGGCATGTTAACCTGAAGAGCATCACTGCAGGAGAAATAAAGAAGGGGAGAAAAAGCTGGAGAGGGAGGGGCATGAAAACCAGGCACGAGGATGTGGGGGGAAGCAGGAGGCAGAGAGGATGAAGGGAGAGGGAGAGCAACACAAGTGGGAGGGAGAGTCGCATTTCTCAGGTGGAATGAGAGAATTGGAGGGCTGGGGGGAGGCACACAAAGCACTCAAAAATTGGTAATTTGCAGAGTGCAGAGAACAAGTGTGCAGCAGCCAGCACGGGGAGACGGTGGCGGCTTTGTTAAGTGTAGGGAGCGAGGGCCCGTTGCTAAGGTTACTGCTTCCAAGGACAAGTTGAAATAACTCTTTACCTTTGTTCTGTGCTGGGTTGTCAATGTTGAAATTCCCGTTCCACACGACTGTCAGCTCCACTGGCAGGCTGTTAATCTCCATCCCTTCGTATGAGTACTAGAAGTGGGAGAGGAGAAACAAAATAAACAAAAAAAAAAGCCCTAAACCCAGACTTAGAGAGTGCCTGGAGGTGGGGAGGGGATGGGATGAGGCAAGAGGTGGTGCTGAACATGGAGAACAAGAGAAATGGAGCTGTCACTCACCTCCCTACCCAGCAGCACCTGCCAGAATGCCAGGGGATGCTCCCAAAGCTGTGCATCTCCAACCATGCCCCTCACAAAATCCCATTTATCCATTAGATGAACATTCCTAGAATCCCAGAATGGGGATGGAAGGAGCTTAAAGATCATCCAGTGCCCCCCCCTGCCATGGGCAGGGACACCTTCCACTGTCCCAGGCTGCTCCAAGCCCGGTCCAGCCTGGCCTTGGACATTCCCAGGGATCCAGGGGCAGCCACAGCTTCTCTGGGCAACCAGAGCCTCACAGCCAAGAATTCCTTCCTGAACCTTTCTTCAACTTAAAGCCACTCCCTCTTGTCCTATCAGTCAGAAAAATATTCTGATAAAAGTGCATTTGCATGTGATGGGCCTTAACTTTGAAATCCATTTTTTGGGTGCTGAGCACAGCTTTGAAAAGTATTTTTCCAAGTTGGGTGCAACTTTAAGGTGTAAATTACACATTCTGGGTCTTCCATCCAGCTGTGCCTCTGCTGTGTATTCCATAGGTGCCGAGTGAGAAGGTGAGGTTATTTACACTAGAGATGTCTTGAAGAACTCTTGGGAGCTGAGTGAGGTCTCAAAATCAGGGAAAACCCCTGAAAAGGGGGAAAATGGAGCCGGTGTGTAATTATAGACCTGTCAGCCTAACTTGGCTTCCCAGAAAGAAAGTACATCAAATTATTAAACAATCAATTTATAAGCACCTGCGAGATGATAAGGTGATAAAAATCAGCCAGCACAGATTTGTCAAGAACAAATTGTGTCAACCCAATCTAATTTCCTTTTTGACAGGCTTAATGACTTTGTGGATAAAGGGGAGGCAGCAGATGTGATTTATCCTGATTTCAGGAGAGTGTTTGCTACTATCCTACAGCAGATCCCCATAAACAAACCAGGGAAAAATGACCTAAGGAAAGCCACCATAAGGTTTATGCAAAAACCATTAAACAAAAACACCAGATAACTCCTTGTCAAGCTGGGAGGGTGTTTCAAAAGGAATATTGTCCTGAGTCTGACATTACTCAGTATTTTCACTACTGACTTGGATGATTTCACTGTTCTGGAGGGGGTGTAAGAACCTCCAACAGCAGGGTTAAGAATTCAAAACAAACTTGACAGAATTGTAGAACTGGGCCAAAATCAACCAAATGAAATTCAATGCTGGCAAAGGGGGACTATTTTTCAGTAGGAGGAATGGATGCAAACAACTCTGAAATTGGAGTGGCTGGGCAGTGCTGCAGGAGAGGGTCTGGGGACTGCTGGGGATCATGAACAGACTGTAAATCAACAATGCCACATTGCTGCCAAAACCCAAACAATTCTCATTTGGGGATGGAGCAGATAGAGTTGGTTACATGTGTAATCCCCAGGAGGCAATCACTTTTCCCTACCTGGAACCAGAAAGGCTTCAGCTGGAGCAAGGAGTATCCAGTTTCCCGCAAATATGTCTTAAAAGCTGCAAAAAAACACTTCTGAGGGAGTTGGACAGATTTAAACAAACGCTTGTCAGGGGCAGTCAAGGTAGACAGAGGTGACCCCAAGGAAGGAAATGGAAGCTGCTCTCTGGAGGCCCTCTCCACGTGGTGCTGAGTGCTTTTTTCCACCTAGATTTTGATTTATCTCAAGCCAGTTCACCCAGGGTTCACCCTGCTGCCCTTCAGGTCCCACTGCCCACCTCCGTCAGCAGCTTCCACCCAACACTTCACCAAAAGCCAAAAAGCCTCACGGTGGGAGAGGAGATGGTTGATTGAAGGACAGAAGGGAACAAGAAAGAAGGGGAGAAACATTTTGTGTCTGCTGCTATTGCTGAGCACAGTGCACATAAGGGTTTGCCCTCCTAAGAGCAGGGATCTCCCACTGCTCTGGGATCTACAGCAGGACAAAGCCCCGCTTTGAAAGGAAAATATTTCCCTCACTACAAGGTTAAATATCACTCAGAAAGCTGGTTTGGGTGGGCCAAAAATGTCACTAAAGAGTCCCCCAACCCTTAAAGTCCTGCTGTAGTTATCCCCAGAGATGCCAAAGCTCTGAGCTTTGCAGGTGGGTTTTCCTGGATCCATTAATTGCTGTATAATTGCAGAGTAAATGGTAACTGGTGATTTCTGTCCATTACAGCAGAGTGGGAGCTGCTTGCACAGTAATTCCTCTTTGCACAGACTAAACACAATTAGCCATTAATCCACAAAATGCTGTGATTATGATCCAGTTGTAGGGAATTTATGAGTGTTTGTGGTAAAGAGCAGCTCAGGTGAGCCAGGTCCTTTGCAGTAGACCCACCAGTCTCACTCAGGATTTGCATTTTTGTGACACTCTTGGGTGTCACTGCCAGCAACATCCAAGATGATGCAGAGGTGTCTGGGCTCACACCACTGGCTGTTCCCAGCTCTGAAGAGCTGGGAGCAAGGATGGGGAGACAGGAGTGGGAAGGAGAGTGTCTGAAGAACGATAAATAATTAAACTTCTGCCACTCAGGAACACTTGCTTTGCACATCACTTTGAAAACGCTGATTGGGAATGGAAAATGGGATATATACAGAATAACTGGTCATCCCAAAGTCAGAAGATGAGTCTTAGAAAGGGCCTCACCAGAGCCTCATGTGTGTTTTGGGATTTAGCTGGAAGCAGAGCCTAGGCAGGGCTGCCAAGGGACAGGCAGCTGGAATCTCCTGGAGCCTTTCCTCCCGTGGAAGATCCCAGCGCCAGCAGCAGGAGCTCAGCTGGGATTTCAGATCTTATCTGTCTGCAGCAACAGGGGCAAACACATATTAGACTTTTTAACCCAGCAGGCTTGATCCAGACCTGGAAAGGGATGTCAGGGGAGAAATCCCATGGAAGAGCTCTGAGGATGAGGATGCCTGAGCCCATCTGATGCTGCGTGGCAGCGAAACAGAGCAAAAGGAACTGTGAGGAAATGCTCTGTCCTCCTCAGACCACAGGAGCTGCTCACTCATTGTGACCCCTCTTCAAAGCCCACTGAACTCAACAGGAGTCTTTGAAAAGGACTTGCTCAGCTGTGACAATAAGATGGAAATGTTTTTCAGGGGAGAAAAAAGGGCTGGAGCATCGATCTCCAGGAGAGCAGAGCTTCCTGGACACTCCTGAGGAGTGCTCACACCATCAGGGCTTGTCTCTCCATCTTTCTTTGCACAACTGCCTCCAACACAGGCAAAACATCCCAGAAGATCTAAATCTGACCCCTAAGCCTGACTAGTCTGGATTCTAATAATAATCTCATCAAAGCAGAAAGTTATGGGCAATTTGGGGACTGAGAAGGGAAGGCTGTGCTGCCTGGAACACAGACTGGCTCTCCTCAGGAAAGGCCAAAAAGCTGCTAGAAGGAGCTGTTGTAACTCACAGGAACAATGTTTGGAACTCACAAGTATCTTTTTTTTTTTTTTTTTTTTTTTTTGCCTTTTAAACTCTCCAGCATTATTAGATACTCCTGCAGTTTGTGCAAATCCACATCCATGCCTGACCATTGCAGCATCCCGCCCTTTGGTAATTTGGCTTGAGCACACTTAGGATGATAAATCCAGAGTGGTCTCATGTTGTACCTCAAACATGTCCAATAGTGGGGAAACTTCTGCAGAGTTTTAGCAGAATTTTAGTGTTGCTCTGTTTTCTCTGACACCACTTTTGTGATTACAGCTCAAACCCAAGGATTGATTCCTGTACCTGGCTCTGCCATCAACCCTTTGCACAATCCTGTGGAAACCACTTAATCTTTCTTTGCATCAATTTTCCAGCCTTAAAAAGGCAGAAAACTTCTTGCTCACTGTCATTCTGTTTCCTTGCACCCTTTGCTTCCCAGAGCTGGGATTGAATTTTTATAACTGGGTATTACCCAGGCCAACAGAGTCCATGTGATTATTGGGGCTTCTCTTTCATTTAAATGTAGATAAATAATAATTAGAGAAGTGGATGCACAAGGGTGACATTCCCAGCGGGAGGTTTGGAACTAGATGATCTTTAAGATCCCTTCCAACCCAAACCATTCCCTGATTCTACAACTCACAGCCCTGTGCTTGTCTTTCAGCCACCCACAACTGTGTTTTCCCATGATTTCTGTGAACAGCTCCTCATTTTTCTCTCAGCTCTGCTTTTTATTGGATTTTTTTTTTTTTATCACTCCCTTCCCTGTGAGCCACACCACAGAGTCAAATGCCACTGAGCTCTCTTGCTAAAGTGCAATGATGTGACAAATAGAGCAGACTTGCTCTCCTGTCCCTCAGCCACACGGCGCTTTCAGCTGCACCACCTCAGCTCTCACAGCACACAGAGCTGTGAAGGATTCCAGACAAAATCAGCAGCAGGGATTCTGCTGATGGGAACCAGGGTGTGCCAAGGCCAGGGGTGGGCAGAAACCAAGCAAGGATGTGGGATCAGCCACTGGAGCAGGTAATGGCACTGATCATGGCATGCTCAGGAGGGTCAGCCCTCCCCATCTCCCTCTCCCTCGTGCCAAAGGCTGATCATTTTGGGCTGATTGCAAGTGCTGGGGCTCCCATTGCTTCCCACTGGGAAGATTGCACTCTGCCCTGATAGATCCAGCAATTCCAGCCCTTCCTGCTGACATTTTTACTTACTTATTTATATGTCTCCTCAGCTCCCCTGCTTTTCATCCCCTCCCATCGCTCCATGTCCAGCTGTTGGCAGAGCTATCACAAGTGCAATAAGGAATGGCAGGAAGGGTCCCTCTGAGTGATAATTGTGTGCCTTGGGTGGTGTGACAGAGGACAAAGCCCGGAGCTGAGAGTCTCAAACCACTTGACAAGAGCAATAATTGTCCTGAGTGGTGCTGCCTGCAGTGACTTATTGCTGTTATCAAATGAAATATCTCTGGGAAAGACAGGGAGAGAGGCAGATCTGGCTCCTGACTGGGCTGAGCACCCAGGGATCATCAGTGCTGGATGTGACACTACTGACAGACAGACTGGTCACACCTGGGTGTCCTTAGAGCACCTTTAACTGAAGTTGCAGCCACTTAGAAAAGGTGCTTAAGCTGGCTCTGATCCCTGGTGTAAATCTTGAGGGATCAGGAAATGCAGAGCAGAAGTTAAGGCTCTTATCCTGTGTGAAAGTAGGAAAAATCCTGAGTTTTGCAGAAGTTTTTTTCTGCAAGAGGCAAATTTGAGCTCCTGGGTGCCTTGTGTGAGATGGGAGGGGGCAGATCTTGGGGCTCCTGCTGGAAAACAAGGCAGGACTGATTGCTTAGTCCAGCATGCAGCACCAACAGAAGGATCTGCTGGCAGGACAGCATCCCTTCAGGGACACACCACCACAGCACATCCTCCCACCCTCCCCTGGACCTTCTCCAAGCCTGCAATGCAGGTGCTGCTTTCTGTGCCTCCTCCAGCAACTCTGCTGAGTAAAAAAGCTCCGTCAGAGGGGGTTGGTTCGATTTGCAAACAGGCTCAGACAGCTCTTTCCAAAGCCAGGTGACCCCGGAGCAGAGGCTCATTGTGCTGCAGTGGCTCCTGCCTGAATGCTAATTCTGGCAGGGAAGGAAATAATCATGATGGAGACAGATCTCCAGCACTCCTTCCCTATTGTCTGTGTCCTCTGCCACCTGCTCAAACAGCCAGGCCTTCTCTGCTGCCTTTTTGTATCTCTCTGAATGTTGCTTTCTTTTGTCTGTCTCTCCCTTCCACGTCTCTTTCTCTCAGTGTCGGGCAAATTCCAAGCAACAATGCAATAACATTTCTCAGGGGAAAAAAGAAGAAGAAGAGGAAGACCTCAAATCAGAGAGCCAAAGCTCCTTCAAAAGGAAGGGGAAGAAGGAAAGGGGTGGAAAGGAAAGACAGGAGAAGGAAAGGGGAGGAAAGGAAATACAAGGGACGCAAAGAGAGAGTAAAAGGAGGAAAGTGAGGGAGAGAAAAAGAGGAGGACAGAGGGAGAGAAAAGGCAGAAATAGGATAGAAAAGAGTTTGTTTTAGTCCCAAATGAGCCCCTCTCCCTGGAGAAGAAAGAAATCCACCTGAGCCACCAGCAAACACAGGACAAGCATCCTGCAGACAACACTCAGCAGTAAGGTCATGGAGTGCCTTGGCACCAGCCTGGGGCTCAGCCCTGCCACCCTCTGCAGCTCTGGCAGAGCCTTGAGTGTTCTGGCTTAGGAAAACAAACATTAAAGTCAAAATGGTGCAGTCACAGCACTCAGGCATCCTATGAGCAAATCCATCTGGGGACTCATCAAACCCCACTTCTCCGGTCCCAGGCACTGGCAATTTCTTGGAGCATGCAGGTAGTGTGGGAATAATCACCACTAGCTGTCAAAACCAGTCTTTTATTGGGTTCTGCAAAGTGGGATGCTGAGGCTGGCTGAAGTTGCTTTCCTGCTCAGCCCAACTGTGGCTTAAAACCATCCTGAGATAATTCATTGGAATGCCTATGAGTGCCAGAGAATTCGTGGCTCTAAAGGGTCATTAAAGGTCTGTCTTGCCTGCTAAGGCTCTTTGGACAGATATAATCTCTGCCCACGACCATACAATTCCCCCTTAGCTCCCACCATTTTAAAATAATACTTTAAAGAAAATGTGCACACCTCCTTAACTTCCCACTCTGTCCATTTTTAACCTGAAACCTGAATGCTCACAGGTCATTAAGCAGTAATGAAAATCAGGGAGAGATGGGAGGGAGGGAGACAAAGAAACAGATAAAAGAGCATCGGTTGGGAAAGTTGCTTGTTTGCAACAGATGTAAAATGTGTGAACTGCCTGTAATCTTCAGCCCTGCTTAATGCAGCAGAATATGTTGTGACAAGCACTGCCCAGCGTGGAGTGGCAGAGCTGCAGTGAAGTGGCTAAAGCTTGTAATTAGCTCTTTGACTAATAAATCATCTCACAGTAGCAGCAATGAGAATGACTCAATGCATATCCTGGAGACATGGATCTCCTGGAGAAACCTCTGGAGAAGCAGTGACCTCCACTGCACGTGGGCACAGCCCCTGGCTGCTGGCAGATGACTGGGCTTGTCCCCAAAAGTGACATTGCTGTGGTGACAGCACAGTCATGACTCACACAGGCTCCTTGCAAGGAGAGTCAGAGGTCCTGCACTTCAGGAGGAGGGCAGAGACAGAGAGACTCCTCAAAGGGCACATGAGGGCTGGAGGAAGGTTTGACTCAGCCTAAGGCCAGGTTGGATGGGATTTGGTGCAACCTGGTCCAGTGCAAGGTGTCCCTGGCCACGCAGGGGGCTGGAACTGGATGATCTCCAATCCATTCTGGGATTCTGTGTTCTCACCCTTTTTCTGACCCATTACATGCTGGCAGGTGTCTGACTGTTTATATGGGGTTTTATCATCAAACTCCCCCAAAATAACCTTCACTCTCATGTTGACATCACCACCTGTCCCACTGGAACCCCTTTTTGTGGTGCTGTGGGGATATGAGCAGGTTAAGCTGATATTATTGCCTGTGGGTCACAGCTGAGATGCTCCAGCCCAGCCTGGGGATGGGATCCAGGGGCAGAAGCAACAACTGAGTGGTGGCCCCAGCCACCCCTAGGAGAAAAAAGAGCAGTTTCAAGCTACCAGCCAACCTTTTCCTGCCTGTGTTTGGAACCACAGAATCATGAAAGCTGGAAAAGATTCCAAAATCATCAAGTCCAACCTTTGACTGAACACCCCTGTGCCCACTAGACCATGTTGTGAAGGGCCATGTCTACACCTGCTTTGAACTCTTCCAGGCATGGTTACTCCACCACTGCCTTGAACCTATTTCAACGTTTAACCACCCTTCCAGTGAAGAAATTTTTCTTAATATCCAACCTGAACCTCCCCTGGCACAACTTGAGGCCATTTCCCCTTGTCCTGTCGCTGGCTGCCTGGGAGAAAAGCCTGACCCCAACCTCACCACAACCTCCAGCTGCTTCTAGAGAGCAATAAACTCCCCTTGAGCCTTCTTTCCTCCGGACCAAACAACTCCAGCACCCTCAATTAGGTAAGAAGGGTTGTGACACGACCCTAGGGGACAGAGGGGTGGGCACATGTGTCCCTCTGTGACCCCTTGCTCACCGAGGTGTTCTGGCACTGCACGCTGGAGCTGTTGAACCTCAAGGCTGGCACCCTCTGCTCGCTGCCCTGGATGTTCAGGATGCACTCGTAGCCCCTCTGGCCCGACTGTGGCTGGGGCAGGTTCTTGGCCTTCAGGGTGATGGGTTTGATCACCTCCACGGGCACCAGGATCTTCTCGGCCTGCAGCAGCTGGGGACAGTCCTGGGGAGAGAGAGCAGACAACTCACCGAGTCAGCACATGGCTTTCCCAGCCTCAGGAAAACTCCTGTGGTGCTTCCCAACCTTCTCAGTTCGCCTGATTACAAAGCCTTTGCAACTCCCTGGGCCTTGGTTCATTACAGAGCTATTCAAGGAGCATTCCTGGCAAGGCTCAGATAAACAGGTGAGGAAGGATTGCTTTCACAGAGCGTCCTTTCCTATCTCTCTGGCTTATTTCAGCCTCCAGGACCCAGGGAAGCCACCTCTGGTGCTCCTTCATACCTGCTCTGTTTATTCAGGTAATGGAAAAGCAATCATGTTCTCTCCGCAGACTTAACCCAGTCACAATGCCATGATAAAAGTGAATAAAGCAAAATTCTGAGCACAATTCCTCAGTTCCCAACAGCCAACATACCTCTGTACAAAAGGCACAGCTCCAGCAAGACCTGTTGGAACCTATGGAGTCAGGGCTGTTAAAAGGAGACTTTATTTTGGCTCAAAAGAGGACAAAATATTCATTACAGAGATCTAGACCCAGCTGCCAAGAAACAACTGTCACAAAAAGCATGGAGACCCCTTGGAAAAGCTTTCCAAGGGCTCACAAAAGGAGAAATACAAGGGGATGTTGCTGGTGTGGTGCCTCTTCATGGGTCCCTCGCACAGGTGAGCTCTGGGCACCCAAAGCTGCCTCACAGGTGGCTGCATTAGAAGTTTCATTAATTAGCACAGCTTAATTAGAGTGGCCATGCTCTGCTTCTTCATAGCACAGTCAGACAACTGCAAGATGTCCCTTTCACGGATTCTGGGGTGATATCAGCTCTTTAGGAAATTATTGCAGCCTTTGCCTATTCTGCCTAAAGTTAAAGCCAGGTCCAGCTAGTTCCAGAAAAGACAGGGAAGTGTAGGTGAGGGCAAGAGGAAAATGACTTATTTGGCGCAGAAAAGTAGAAAAGGACTGAAGTGTTCAAAAGTAGAATTTATGGCTCATTGAGAGCCTGGGATCTTGTTAGAGCAGATGGTGGGAGCATCTTACTGAAGCAAATAGCTGAGGGAGATAAAGAAATGATCAGATGTGTAACATCTGTAGTTACACCAACCAGGGACAGAATTACGAGAGCCAACAATCATCACATGGAGGATGTGAGCTCATCCCTGGCCAGGGCCAGGGAGAAAATCCAGTAACCACCCAATGCATCCCTGCAGTGAAGTCCAGAACCTTCCCCAGCCCCAAAGAGGATCTGAGGGTCTGTCCTAAGGGAGTGCCAGACTGAGGAGTCTGAGAGATTATTTTTCATTGGCACTTACAGGGTGATGCTCATGGTGGACGTAACTGAGAGCTACTGATGGGCTTCAGCTGGCCTTGCCCAGGCTGGCACCAGAACCAGGACAGCCAAGCACAGCCCCTGGAGCTGGCTGGAGCTGAACCACCTTGGATCCAGTGGCTCTTTGCCTGAGATAATCTGGCACAAAGCGTGGCTTGATGTGTGCTGCTAAGGCTTAATGGCCATGCCATTAACCTGGCTGGAAGGAGGAAGGGTTGGAGGTGGAAAACCCATGAGGTACTGCAATGCAGGGATGAACTTTATCACTCCCACCCTCTGCACTCTTGGGGGTGGAGGATTGAGGAGCTACACCCTGTTCCAGCACTCCCTGTCCTCGCTGTTCTGTTCTGTTCTGTGATGAAACCTCTCCAGGGAACTCCTAATGCTGAAACACCATGGGTAAAGTGTCACAGAAGCATTTTTCTTGATAAAAAAGCCAGGCTTAACCATCTGGAAAGTCTTCCTAAGCTTGGGTTCAATGGTTCTATCATACCATGGCACACCAGCATTAAGGCACCCTGCAGCTACTCGGCACAAGAAAGGGAGGCATAATCTATAATTCTGGCTGATTTAAAACAAATAAAAACCCCAAAGGACAGAAGAAGGAGGTGATCTAGGCTATATTAACGAGTTTTCAGTACTAATCACAGCAGCAGGTACCACATGCAAACACCATTTGGGACCTTATGGCTCCAACACCCCTGACCCTTCCCCATCACCTGCACAACATCTCCTGGGGCCTCTGCCTCAGCTCCTTCTCTTTCTCCTGGCACAAAAAAAGACATTGGCAGCAGCCTCTCCTTTTTTTTTTTTTTTTTTTTCCCTCCCCAGCTCCAGGAGTTGAGAGAGAGATGCACTGGCAGAGGGAATCAGTGGGGCAGGAGGCTGGGAAAGCCCTATCTGCTGCCCAGCAGCCGTTTCCCAGGAGTGGGAATTTCACTTGATGCCTGTCACAGAGAAAAGCCTCTGATGGGGGCTGTGGGATGGAGGCTGGAGATAGTCCACTCTGTTACCTGCAGGCCAATCCCAGCTCTTCAGCCTGGTCTTTCTTGTCTGGCTTTATCCTGTCCCCCTCCACCACTGGTGCTGTAACCTTTCTGATAACACTTGTTTCAAGTTCATTAACAAGCCCTGATTGAGGCAGCCCCAAAACAGGGTTCGTTTGCATATAAAAAGCTTTGCAGTGCTGTGAGGAAGTTCATTATAGATAATTGAAGAGGCAAGCGCCATAAAGAGGAAATCCTCCCAATGTGGCTTTATCTGATTGACCTAATGTTCTTTCTAATTGAAACGGGGAGGGGAAAAGGCAATTTCATTTGGTGATGTACTGCATAAAACCTCAGAGCTTGGACCAGGCTCTGGGTTCAGATTCAAACACAGAACTCATTTTGCAGCCAGTGTCAAGCTTTGGGTGCGTGGCCAGGTTTGTATTTTTGAGGGTAAAACATCAAGCTGACCAGAGTAGACCCAAGCAGAAGGCTTTGTAAAAAAGAGTTATTTTGGACCTTTTTCAGTGGAGGCACTTTCTCTTCATCCTTCTCCTTTGCTATGGACATCACCTAGGTTGGAAAAGTACAGTCTTCACAGAATGTAGGGGAAATAAAATCATAGACTGCCAACAACTGCACCAAGGATGGGCACAATCCCATCCCTTTTTGTCTTTGATATATAATAAATTCAATCTTTTGCCTGACTCTAAGGGGAGCTGGTTCCCAATCCAGAGAATCATTGTTGATTCATTTTGTGTGTGTAGCTTCATTCTAGCTCTTGAATGCTTTCAAATGAGTCAGTCCATTTAAAATAATATCCTTCACCCTTGCCAATTACTGGTATCAGCTGCGATGCACACCTCATACCACCAAAATTTTGCCAATTACCAAGCCAGAGAGCTTTTGCAGTGAAAACACTGCACAAAATGGGCTGTACTCATTGGGTCGATGGTAGTTTAATTTTCTTTATTTACAACTCCTCATAGAGCGCCTGCAAATGTGTTTTGTTGTAGCTTGCAGGAATAATAAAGTCTCAGAATTATGAGGACCTTTTTTCTCACATGTGTGTTATGGCCTTCATCAGAACTGAGCCCAGGCTGGTCTCCAGTGAGAGCCATCCCGAGGATGCTGCTAAGGAGAACGAGGAGGTCTGAGGCTGTGTGGTCTTAGCCCTGAACTAATTAGTTTGGTTTCTTTATGGTGCTTCATACATCCAGAGTTATGATTTCATGGAGGTTTCACTGTGCTGTTTCCCGGTATAAGCTCTAGATTAATCAAACACCCCGAGATCCTCTCCTAGGAGAAGGCATGTCGGGATGTCTCACAGCCTTGTGATACTGCACAGGTGTTTTTTTCCCAGCCTTATTTTGCACAGTTTCACTCCCTGTTACTGTTTTTGGCCAGGATTATGATCCAAAGGGTCATCAAAGTGTTTTCCAGTTTCCAGTAGAAAAGGAGATTTATCTACCCTGGGTGACTGGCGTTCCACATGGGAACAGGGAACACATCCGTGAGGGTTTAATACAATGAACCCCCTCCACACCAACAGCCCCCACCTTTTACTGGTTCACTCATCTCCACTTGGGCATCCCTTGTCAGCCAGAGCATTCAGGGGAGGGAACTGTCCTGGATTGTAAGATAAGGGAGTATTCTATTTCCCATCTGTTAAGGGTGGTGCAGTTACCTTCTGTTAATTGAGCAGTTTGCTCATCTCTCCCACAAACCAATTCCCACTCTGGGAAATACCTTCTCTTAATGGGCCATTGAGAAAAGCTCCACCCAGGGGGAGGAGCCAAGCATTTCAGACTGGATATAATCTGAGTTTTTGGAACATCACAGCAGCCTTCTCTGCTGGATTCCTAGAGGAAGACCAGGCCCATCTACACCAGCATTGGACCTCCAGAGGAAATTACACTTTTCTACAGGATCCCTGCTTCAACAGAACCACATCTGTCACTCCAGGAGGAGCTGCCGCCATTCAATAGGGACTGCTGCCACCACCCTGACCCACAGGGTGTCAGGTTGTATTCTGACTCTGTCAGTTTTTCTTTTATACTATTGCATTTGGATTTTCTTGTTTTGTTTTGTTTTCCTAGTAAAGAACAGTCATTCCTATATTCCTATATTTTTGCCTGAGAGCCCCTAATTTCAGAATTGTAATACTTTGGAGGGAGGGGGTTTTGCATTTTCCATTTCACGGAAGGCTCCTGTCTTCTCAAACCAAGACAGGAACCTTTCCAGCTTTTCCTTCATACTCCTCCCTCATGATCCCTGGTAGCATTGACTGTACCTCCACTTTCTATGGAAGGAAAGTAAAGCTCCCCTAATGCTGAGGGCACTGGGAGCACCACTGGCCAGATAAACTCAACCCTTGGCAATGGATTTTCACCCTTCCTTTGCCAGAAGAGTAGGAGTCACCTCCATTCAGGAACAGACCCCTGATTCCTTCATTGCTCCTTTATTACTTCATTCCAGCACGAATTCTGTCATTACTCAAAGCATCCAGCTGCTCTTTTCTTCTGCCATTAAAATCCATTTCTGTATCCTCAACTCTACAGGGTTTTTTTAAAGACTTTCCTTTCAATATCCCTCATCCAGCAACCATCTTTGCCCCTTATCCAAGGCATCTTGCCTGAAAAGAAAATGACCATACAGTGAATCTAAGTGGTGAGCAAGATTGACTCACTCAGGCCCTTTTGGGACCCCATAAGAAATGAAACTCAGAATGTTATTTACTCAGATATTATGTAAATAAATACATCTTTTGTTCATCTGCTCAGCCGAGCTGCAATGCTCTGTTTTTCTCTGCGTTCCCTCTGGCTTTGTCACCCGCCCACTCTGCTGTAATCAAGTCAAGAGGGTAAGAGTTGAGAGGCAGGGATTGGGTTTTTATAAAGATATCTAGACCACAGCATCTGGATGCTCTGTCAATTAAACTAGATTAAAAAAACCCCATCAAAACAAAAACAGACCAAGGAAAGAGAAAGAAAAGGAAGGCGAGAAATGAGAAAAAGGAGAGGCAAAACAGGCAAAAGAGAGGCAAAAAAACCCTAACCTTTAATTGACTTCGGAGAAATCAGATTTCACCAGGAAATTTCACAGGAAAAAAGCAAGTTTACAAATGAGAGGCAGCAGGGACTGCCTGGAATTTGTTTCCTGAAGTTGTCTCTCACACCTCTGCATGGTCACACAGGGTCACCACCCTGTACGGCTGCAAACCCAGGGCTCCAGGGCTGCCAAGCTGGTTCCTTTTAAACTCCTGCACAGCTTCCCAGATCCTGGATAATCTGGAGAAGGAAGCAGCAAGGAGCTCTCCCTCCCCAGTGCAGGAGGAGAAGGGGTGAATTACAGTCCACGCTGTGTTTACATTATTATACCACTAATTCTTAGCGTCGTAAAAATTATATTTAAAATTTACACAAACAGTGCTGGGGAACGTTATTATGTTATAAAGTGGAATCAGGTCAATGCCTTGTAGGCAGGAATCCAAGCTCCATAAATTTCTGGATATACTTCCCCCAAATTTACATCGGCACCAGCGGCAATCAAACCAGCTCCGAAAAAAGCTCACCCGGTCAAAGAATTTTTTAATGCACCATATATTTTATCTGCACTTCCTAAGTTTACAGTGTTGTTAGTTTGATGGATGGCGTGCTTATTTATTGGCACAGCAAAAGTAATAATACATGAGGAAAACGCTCCGAACTTTAAAGGCAGCTGATGAGGAGAAAGCAACAGGATTTATGGGAAGTGTAAACATCTGCAGAGACAACAAAGGAATAATTGAGTCCTTGCATCTCTGTCACTTCTGGTGGCTCCTTTCTAGTTAAGAGTCTTCCAGACACCCAGGAGCAAATTCCAGCTGTCTTTTGTCAGGCATTGCCAGGGGTTCTGGTGCCTGGCAAAAGGTGGTTGGCCTGGAGGCTGGTGGCCAGGCTAGGGAAAAGATTTGGGCCTGTTTTAGCTCTGTGCACTCTGCCAGCTGCACATTTCAGTGGTGGCTTGCACAGATACCACAGCTGGAGGGAGACCAGCAGGTCATAAAATGGGCTGGGTTAGAAGGGACATTAAAGATCATCCAGTTCCACCCCCTGCCATAGGCAGGGACACCTTCCACTAGATCAGGTTGCTTCAACCTGGCCTTGGACACTTCCAGGGATGGGACATCCAAATTTTTTCTGGGAGGCCTCTTGCAGAGCCTCCTCACTGATGGACAGGGGATCATCAGCTCAGCTGTGCTGGGTCCTTGGCATTGTGAAGGCTGGGGAGTGATGAGTGATCCTGATCACCAGAGAGTGGCTGCTCAAAAGCAGGATCTAAATGAAGATAACCACCCTCCCCTCCCATGGCTCACTGCACGCTCCTGGTGATTGGGAGCAAAGTGATTCCCCCAAGGCCACGCAGGCAGCGCTGGGAAATGACCCAGGTCTGTTGAGAGCTTGATCCTAACCCAGGACTGTTCTGCCTCTGAAGTCAGTCCACACATCACTGCTGATGAACACTAATGATTTTACCCTCCTTTAATTCTTTATTAATAGAGTCTTTCTTAGCTGGTCCATTATTTCACGAGGATCAAGGTCAGGCTGCCATAATTATCCAAGCGCCACATTTATCCTTTTTAAATAGAGACACAACATTAGCTTTCTTACAGCCCTTTGCTGCTTTGACACCCTCTCAGAAGGAGAAGTAATGATCCAGAGAGCAGGAGCCTTCTGGTCACCGGATTAGGGGAGTGGACTAGTGACAAAAATAGTCGATGGTTTTGTCATGAGGTCCATCTGCTCGCTGGAAAGAGGCTACTGGGCACATGTGAGCAGCCTCAGTCCTGACGCTTCCTGAGCTTGGAAATCATAAATAATATGAATTTGTGCATTGAGGAAGGTGGTATGTGTGCAAGAGAAAAAAACCCATGTATTTACTTAGGCAATCTGTGTTTTGTTACTGGTTAAGTAAGAGAGTTCTTCAGAACAACTCACACAGGAAAACTGGATTGTGCAAAGCCGTGGAAGGCACGGAGCAGAGCATAGGCAGCTCATAAAACAGTAATTAATTCCTTCTCTAATTATGCCTATATAAATCTGCACTCTTCCCAGCCAGCCTTCTGTCCTTCTATAAGGAGTTCTACCAGAAGTCCACCAGAACTTCTGTGTGTGTTCCTGCCCATGGCAGTGGGGTTGGAAGTAGGTGATGTTCAAGGTCCTTTCCAACCCAAATCACTCTGATTCTATGATAATGGCATTGACCTGTCACTCCTCAAGGAAGCTCATTATTAACCAGTGCCAAGAAATGGGTTTGGCACACATAAGGGACATTATCCAACTAAGAATTCCTCAGAGGTGGGAGGCATTCCCATGACAACACTCTCCCATGGGGATTTCTGGGGGCTAACGAGAGCTGAACCCAAGCTGTAGTGCTTTCTTCCTAAGAGGACTGAAAGTCTGTTTCTCCTCTAAAGCTGTGCATTTTTACAGAGTCAGCAGGAACCTGAGAACTCCAGGCTCTCTGGAACTTTGAGAGCTCCAGACTTTGGCCCAACGAGGCCAAGAATGGTCCGTGAGCTTGGCAGTGGATGGAGGAGACAGAGGAACAAATGGGCTGGAGGCTGCACAGAGGTCACGTTGATGCAAACCCACTTCCTTTAGAAACCAGGACAGAAGCCCAGGGAATCATCACAGTTTGGCTTCCACAGTGGGAAGGTCAGGACCATGATATCACAGCTCTTATCATCCTCTCCCTCCCTGAGATCCACAGCAGCATGAGATAACACCCAAGCCAAAGCAAATGGACTCATGCTCAAAGACCAGGCAGGGAAGGAGGGTGTGGGCTCCTGGAGATGCCCCAAGAGAGCCAGGACACACATTCCAGTCTCACCTCTTATCTGCAGCCTCAACATCCTGAGAATGTTTCTCCTTGGCCAGCCCCCAAAGCAGTGAATGCAGCTGATGCCACAATGGAGAAAAGCAAATTCTTCCAAGCCAAGACATCACCCTGGACTGTCTGAATGGGGAATTGTCCTTCCTCCCTCAGACTGCGGGGTGCCACAGGGATCCCAGCAGTCCTGACAGATATCCAGAGAGCCAGAAAAGCCTGTAGCCACTTGAGGCATTACAATAGCACTGCACTGAGCTAGGCTTTCAAAACAACATCATAAGCTCTTCCCGGTGCTTTTTCAAGGATGCTGTGTTGGCGGGGACAGATGAACATTACCCTGCTGCATTCTGAGATCACTCTGTCCTGTGGGATAGATAATCCTGCATGACAAAGATGAGCAGTCCAACTGTTATGAAAAACAGCAGGGACACAGTCCTGAGTGTCAGATGTTTCTTGTATCTCTCATTCCAACCAAGCTCCCTGAGCTGCTCCTCGAAATCACACGAGCAGGTCCTTGATTAGTCACTCATAAGGTGAGGCTGAGCTCTAAGAAAACAAGATGTGCATTAAGGTAGGATATACTGGTCTCAGAAAAGCCTTTTTCCATCATTTCTCTGTGGTGGTTTGGTTGGAGATCTCGATGAGGGGAGAAAGGATGGAGCTGTTGTGCACCAGGACAGATTTCCTGAAGATCCAACACCGTAATGATCAGAAATAGATTAAATATTAGATAGATGAGATATAAATTAAGAAGAAGTTATTTATTCTGTGGGTGGTGAGGCCCTGGCACAGGTTGTCCAGAGAAGCTGTGGCTGCCATGTCCCTGGAAGTGTCCAAGGCCAGGCTGGATGGGGCTTGGAGCAACCTGGGGTAGATGAAGGTGTCCCTGCCCATAGCAGGGGTGTGTAACAAGATTATCTTTAAGGTCCTTTCCAACCCAAACCAGTCTATGAATGAATACATCTCTGAAACCCTGCTGCAGAAATGGAACAAGTTACCAGCCTTTTCCCCTGCCAGCTGGATGACTGCAGGGCAGAAAGGCTCAGAGATGGCAAAAGATACCCAAAAATAAAAGAGGAAGCCTCTTCACACTTTTCTTCTACTTCACCTCAGTGCAAGTCATGGTGACTGGCAAACAGCAAATTACCTGATTTGTTTGTACGTGCTCAAAGGCTTCTCATGAGCAGCCCCCACTGTGAGATCACAGCTCCAGGAACTAAGGATGGTACAAGCACCTATTAACTGGAAGTGCTTACCCCAGTCAGAAGGTGTGAGGGAATCAGGGGCATGAAAAGGTGAATGTGTCCAGAGTCAGAACACCTCAGAGTCAGAAATACAACTCTCACCTGCTGAAATCAGACCTGTGGCTCTGAGCAGCATTTTCATGTTCTAACAAGACTCCCTAAACAAGGGGGAGCTTTTTGTCCAGCCTCCAATTTCTGTGTTTAATTTCCTCTCATCATTATCTGAAGAGGATGTACCCACTACAGGACACATCTCCTTTCCTGGGAAAGTGCTGTAATGACAGATGGGGGCTGAAATGCCACAGCCTGAAATGCCAAACCACCAGGAGTCCCAAGGCACAGCTGGATCCAAACCATCAGGTGCAGCCTCCTCCTGGATTACCCCTGCCTTCCCTGGACATGATGCAGAGCAGACTGAACTCCATCACACGTGCTTGGAAACCCTTCTAGGAGTGAAATAGATGCTAAACACCAACCCCTTGTTCTGCAGGTGCCACAAAATGTGTGCAGATCCTACCTGCACGGGGTGCCTGTCAGTGCCCCTGATGCCTCAGGTTTGAGCTTTGATCTTTTTCAGATTCTGTGCTGCTTCAGTGTGCAGCTCTGAGCTCCATCTCAGGCCATGCTGAGCTCTCTGCACAGAGCAGGGACACAAAACAATTCCTTCTCTAGCTGGGGACCAAGGACAAATGATCCAAATCTCAGCCCAGGAGCACAAACACCGTGGGCTGAGGAGAGAAAAACAAGCAGGATGGGAGTGCATGAGCTAAAGCTGGAATTAACAATGAACTGCAATCTGCAAATGGGGCAGAACTGATCCCAGTGCCAGAGCCCGTGCCCGGCCGTGCATTTTGTGCCCATTTTGGTTCATCTTGGGTGCAGCCCTGGCTGGGCTCTGGTGCTGCCCGAGGTGGATCCATGGAGGAAATCCTTTAATAAATCCCTGCTTTATTCTGGAACTCTGCCCAGCCTCTGCTCCAGCTCAGCCTTCTCAAGGCATCACCCCTGCCTTGCCCAGCAAGCTACCTGCAGTTGCCATAGAAACTCCACCTCACACCCTCCCCTTAATGACAGACAGGTGCCAGGATAAATGAAGGGATAATTGGCAAGCCAGGAAAAGTGTTTGGAGCTCTGGGATTGGCCTCACTAGAGCTGTCATTGCAGCCCCTGAGAAAGGAGAGGTGCATTCATTTGAGCAGGGATGGATTTTCTCCTCTCCCCGTGCTGAGGCTTCCAGCAGTCGCCTCTCTAGATGGGTTAAGTGAAGCTGGAAAGAGGAGAGGCATGAAAACCAAGCAGTTGCCACAGCAACAGCTGAAGATGCATCACCAGAAGGGATTTTTGATGCAAAGGAACAAGGAGTTGGCCACGCTCACCCGATGGCCCAGCAGGTCCTCTGTCCCCTCCCCAGTGCAGCCACCCAGTTCCCTGGGATGCATTTTGGGAGCAGGTGGGTGCTGTGACTTCCTCCTGCACCTTGAAAAGAGGACAGAACAGGACATTTGGAGGGCCTGGATACCTCTCTGGGTTTTGGAGATCTTGGGGCAAAGTCCCTTGTGAGTCTGAGAGGGAGCAGCAGGATGGGGAAGGCACTGCTGGATTTCCTACAAAGTCCATGATGAGGAGACACGGACATTAAACAAATAAATTGATGGGATGGGAATGGGATAGGAATGGAATGGAATGGCATAGAATAGAATAGAATAGAATAGAATAGAATAGAATAGAATAGAATAGAATAGAATAGAATAGTTTTCAGTTCAAAGGGACCTAATAGAGTAGAATGGAATAAAATACTGTATTTTCTGTTCAAAGGGACCTACGACCACCATCCTGCCCAATTTCCTGACCACTTCAGGACTATCAAAAATGTAAAACCTGTTATTAAGGACATTATCCAAATGCTTCTTAGAGATGCCTGTCAGTTCAGGCATCATCACCCTCCACCTTCTTTCCCCCCCCACCCCTTCCTTCCACCCCATTTCCCAACAAACACCTTCCCTAGCAAGACCAGCAGCCAGGCAGAGCTAAATCAGTGCACTGGTGATGGAGGCCACCAGGACAGCTCTTGGTTTGGCACAGGGCAGGAGCAGAGCCATGCTCTGCTCCTTGGCAGCTGCTCACCAGCACGCAGCTCACAGGGCTCTCCATCGCTCCTGACAAATGAATATTTGAAGCAGTTGTTCCTTTTATGTGGGCTTTGCTGTCATTAGCACGTACAACTCAACATAAAACACCTCGGTGAGAGATCTTTTCTTCTCTTCCCTTTTTAGGCAGCAGATGAAAATCCTTTTAATGAAAGGCTTGTTTGGGGGAGAAAGAAAAACACATGCACGCACATGTTGGCTGAGCAGGAAAAGATGAAAACCTCTTTCAAGGTAATTAAATTATTATGTATCTGTTAAACCTGGTGAATAACAGATTTGTTATCTAGGCTTGCTTTTGGCTTGTGCCATTTTCCCCCTTCTTTTTCCCCTACACAAAAAAATCTTCGCAAGGCCTGGAACAAGATAATGTTCATTTTAGAGAAAAAGGCACAAATAAAAGATTTATTCCTTTATCCCATCAACTCAAGCAGGCTATCCCAGCATCTCATCCTTGTACAGAAACGTTGACATGAAAACTACTCCCTGGATCAGAGCAGATGTGGATGGAGACAGGACAGATGATGCAATCAGCATTGGGTAATTGATATCAGGAGGCAGGTATTGTTTCTACAGCCCCTGTCACACTGGAGACTCTCAAGTCCATTGTTTTACACCTCTTGCCTCAGTTTCCCCCCCAGTTCTTGTTGACTGTCTTGCCCATATACAGAAGGAAGTGCTTGAGCTCTCTTGTGTCAGGTAAAGGTTGATTTCAAAGTGGGAATCTGCAATGCAATGGTTTCTGCTCAGACTCTGAGCCTGCACTCTGACTCTGGTCAGCAGCAGATGTCAAAAGCAGAGACAGGATGACAAAGAAAAACCCTAGAAAGTTCACTCCCTCCTATCTCTGAGACTAATTCTCTCCAATTTTGCCATCAGCTCTTTGGGAAAAACAACAACAGCAGCAACAAAAATCCACTCCAGTATTAAAATGTCCTTTTTTCCCTCGTGCTTTCCCTTCCTGCCTCAGTAACAGTAACATCAGCTCCTCTTTCTAAAGCAAGAAGTCACTCAGTATATTTCAAGTGAGTGGGCCTGGCTTTCAAAAACCTGCTGTAAAGGGAAATTACACGCCAAGGTGAAGTATTTCTTCTACAAATCATCTGGGGACATCATGAACCCTCTGTGATCAAGATCAGTGCCATAATCATAAATAGTCTTGCTTTATGACTAAGCTGGAGCTCTTCACTGGAGCAAACATGGGCTTTCCCAAAGCTCCCAGCGTGGCTGATCAGATCTGTTACAGACAGAACTGATTGACCTGACAAGTGGCAGGTGAGAAAGTCATATCTCAAAAGTTGATGGTGAGGGAACAGGCACTTTCTGTCCTTTCTCCATCTCTGGCTGTTTTGCCATTCCCAGGCTGGGGCTGGCTGATCCCAGCTATCCACAAGGCAGTTCAAAGGCTGCCCTTGGATGGCAGGTAACAGCATTTTCTGGACAAAGCCAAAGCCTTTCTGCTGTTCCTCTGGATCAGTCCCACATCCATCCAGCATCCTGCACTAACCAGCAACTCATACTACAAGGAAATATAAGCAAAAACCCCAAGATCATCTCAGAAAATGTGAATAAGGCCTAAATGAAAGGCTGAGCCTGTGGGAGTCCAGAAACTTGTGAGGCTTCCTAAGGAAATTACAGAGTCAGGAGAACACAAGTGTACAACTTTCCTTTCAGAGCACTCCAGACTGGCCCAGGGGGGAGGGCTGCCAGCCCAAATGAGCCCATTTGCAGCCCAGGCCCTCTGGAGAGTGGGGAGCCTCTTCCCACAGGATAGCAAGATGCTGTAAAGGCAAACAGAGGAAAAAAATCACCTGAGGGTGGGCGTAGCAAGAGAAGGTGAAGGCCTCACTGAGAGGGAGGGTGAAGGCTTGGCATGCCAGAACTCCAGAGGGAAGGAGTTTCTGGCACGGCTCCACGTGACAGAGCAACACCAATATTTGTTTTGGGAAGATGCCCGAGTTAATCTGCTCAGCAAACTCATGGAGAGACAGCAAATGGGATGGTCCAACCACCCCATGATTCCCATCAACACCTCCTCAAGATTTACCAGCTTAGCAGGTACTCATGCCTGGGTGGGGACAAAGCCTTCCCTCTCCTCATCCTCCAGGGCTCCAGATGCTGGTAGAGGAAAGGATTGAAAGGAAAATGGATATGGGAGGCCAGTGAAAATAGAGCCACTCAAGGTGAGGGTGCACTTTGAGCTCTGCTGAAGATGGAACAGACCTGGGTCTTGTCAACCATGTGAGTCACGTTGCATTACCAGGGACCAGGTGAAGGTCTGGGCTGGCAATGAGGAGCCAGGCTTGGCTTCTTCAAGGTCCTGAATGGTTTCTATTGTTCAGAGAACCCACTCAACAAACAGGCAAGTGCACAGGACAGAAAATGATAGAATTACAGGTGACAGTAAGAAATAGGCAGTGGAAGTTTCGGTGAGAGCAGTGAGTCAGTGAGAAGATGGCTTTTCAAGAGAAGCGTGGGAGATAGACATTTGTTCAAAGTGCCATTTGACAAAAAAAAAAAAGAAAAAAAAACCAAAAAAAAACACCAAAAAACAAACACCAAACAACCCCAACCTTTCTGGCCACAGAGTGATTGTAAATCTGTTTGTCAGAGTGCACTTGTGATGCCATCCTTCCCCAGCCCTTGAGAGCCACAAACACACAGAGGGAATGAGAAGGGCCCTGAAGCTGCAGGGCATTTTTCACACCGCCAGGCACAAAGCAAGCTCTGAAAGTTTTGGGGGTTTCAAGGCCTTTATCCTTGAAGATTTTGTTATTCCAGTCCTGCCTCTGTGGAGCAGACAGCAAAACCAGTTCCTGAGCTTAGCAAATGATTCCAAATGTTGTACCCCAGGGGAATGAGATCCCACTTGTGCCCAGAGAAGGCCAAAAATTGCTGCAGCCCCCATTAGCAATGACCAGTGTAACATCCATGTGTTGCATGATGCTCTCATTGCCTTGTAGATCAGCTGTGGATTTCCAGGGTCAGGTTTGTGCCTCTTCTTGCTGCCATGAAAATCTCACTTTCACAAGATCAGAAAGGGAGTACACAAAGCTTAGCAGGAAATTCTCTGTTAAAGGGGGTAGAAGAGAGGAAGAGCAAACTCTACTGACAAACAAAGCCCCCCAGAATGGTGCTGTCTCCTGAAGAGGACATCCTTCAGAAACAGAAGAGAGGTGATAAAGCTAAAAACAAGCAGAGTTTGATGAATTCCTGCCTCCTCCCCAGTTCTGCAGAGCAACACCTTGGAGAGGACACAGTAAAGAGCATTGGCTGTGCCATCCCCTGTCCCTTCCTAAGAAACTGGGATAATTCTCATGATCTCCTTTCTGATGGATCAGGAGATCCACTGAGGCTTGTAGGCATCTCACTTTGGGCAGGGGGCTGGGGGAGAGGAGAGGTGGGAGCTGGGAAGGTGAGTCCTGTGCTTGGTACATGGGGCACACCAGAGGAGAGCAGGGGTGGTAGTGCTGACATTGCACAGTGGAAAACTGAGACAAAGTGTCCCAGAAGATCCCACTCAGCAAGAAAATGAGGTTCCCACAGTGCCTGGAGTGGATGGGACAGAAATCTGTGGCCAGCAGGACTGGCCAAAGTGTGACAAGGCTTTGGAATAACCCTGGGCTGCCTTTCCTCACGCCTTCACCACCAAGCTCAGGGCATCAGCTCCTCAACACATTTTCCAGTAGTTTTACAGAAAATCCTGAATCCTGGTGGGTGGAGAACTCATGAGTATTTATGGCTTTTCCCAGTGCCAGAGCAGGTCAGGACATCTGATGCAGGACATCTCAACCAGCACAAATGTGACAGCTCAACCAGCACTTACAGAAGGGGTGGGAGGGAACGGCGATGTCACAGGGGTATAAAGACATTGCATGTGGCACCAGGAAGGAATTAAGTGGCTTCCTATTTGTATTCTCCTTGCCTGCAAGGGCTCCTTGGGTACACCAGCAGCCAGGCAGCATTTGCAGCTCTGTATTAAGACCCAAACTCCAGTCCAGCTCAGTCAGTGGCAATCTGGGGGGCAGTTGGATGCGTTTGCCATTAGGCACCAAACCCACAAAGCCCCAGAGGTATTCCAAACACAGCTGGGATCTACTGAACCCATGGCCAAAGCCCTCAATCCTCCCCAGGTCTCAGCAGCCTGGGGTAGGTAACCTCCTTTACTCCTGGAGGAGATGCACAAACAGTGCTTCCCATTCCTCCCAGACCTCTGGTGCCAGGAGTTTGTGATGAGTTTTCAAGGTGACACAGTGTTGGATCAAGCCCTTTTCTGACCCAGAGATGGGCAGCTGAGAGGCATTTTAAAAACTTTTATTCTGTTTTCAGTCTCATGCGAAGGGTGAGACAATACAGATGTTGTAATTCACACCATCACAATCAGAAGCCAACTATTTCCTAATTACAACATATTTTAAGTGTTTCTTGGCCTATCAGCTTTAGCCACACCATGCTGTAAATGCCTTAAAGCCAATCATCTAAAATTACCCCTTGTGGGTCCCACTGCTATGTACCTTTCGTAGTTCTATGTCTCCAAAGTCTCCAGTCTTATTTGCAAGGCCACCTTTTGAAACTTGTTTCTAGTTCCATTTCTCTCTCAGCAATGTCTGTCCTATTCCAGCCTTCTGTCAGGCTTTGAGAATTTTCTACAAATTCATTTCCCACATTACACTGCCTGTGGTGTGGGAGGCAGCAGGACCCTGGGGGTCTGGCAGAGCAGAGGGGAGAGGAGATCCCTGCAGAGGGAGAGGGGAGGGCGAGCAGAGGAGGGAAAGGGTGGGACTGGAGGTGGAGAAGGCTTTCTGGATTGACAAGGTGACATCAGCCCTGAGATGTGTGGCACATTCCCTGTGCCCCTGCCTACCTCAGGCATCTTGACTCGTCCCTCCTGGAAGGAGCAGGAGCTGGGGTCGTGGGTGCAGACGTGGCGGTACTTGCACCAGTGACAGCGGTAGGGGCTCTCCACACAGGACAGGCACCTGCAACAGACACAGAGACTCAGCCTGATGGGTCCTGATCATGCCTTGAGTTTTAGCTTTTGTATTTTTCACATCCTATACTGCACTGGTGTGTAACTCTGAACTCCACACACAGTGTCAGGCAGCTCTCTGCACAGTTTGGGCAGACTAAACAATCCTTTGGGCCTGAGAGCCAAGGACACCTCACAGCCTCAGGCCTGAAAAGTGCAAACAAAAGTGAATTGGGGGAGCAAACAGGGGGAATGTGACTTCATTACCTGCAGCTGTAATTGGACAATTAACCCCTGATATGCAAATAGAACAAACTTATATCTGCCCAAAACATTTATGACCGTTTTCCATCTTGGGTGTAGCCTCTGCCAGGCTCCTGCACTGCCCAGGGTGTATCCTTTGAAGGCCCTTAATAAACACCCACTTTATTCTCTAACTCTGCCTGGCCTCTGTTCCAGGTAGCAAATCCAAGGCATCACTGACAGCCTTTCCCAGAGGGGAGTGCAGCCTGGAAAACATTGCTTTTGCAGGAGGATACAGGCTTTGCACTGACCCAACACCAACAGGATGGTGCTGGATTTGCCCTGGCCTCAGCTGGTTGTCACTGGCATCTCAAATGTCTTATATGATTAAATAATTTAGATTGCATTCATATCATTGCAACCAGAGGAATAATAAATATTTATTGTGTTTTGGCTGCCCTGGGCACCAACAATCCCATCTGGTTAATTCTCCCACACAGGACACAGAGGCCAGAGACAAACTGGGGTGTACCAAAACCACAGGGAATTTTCTCCCCCTGTGTCCCACAGGTTTAGTGGTGTGAGTTCTGGTCAGGGTAATGAGGTTCATGCAAATATATTAACTCATATTTTTCACCTCAGAAGAGAAGTAAAGATTACTGGAGCAAGTACCTGGGAAGCAGAGGGCATATTTAGGGCATCACCTGCTCTGGGTGCAGGAAAGAGCCATTCCCTCATCTCACAAGGTTTTGCTCTCCTGTGCCCCAGAGGCTGTGCAGAGTCAGAGCTGCAAACACCTCCCCTGGCTGTGTTACAGCACTACCTGGACCTACATCACACTTCCCTTTAAATTGAACATGATGTCTGCTCAGCAGCAACCAAACCCAGCTCTCTGCACAGCCCTGGTCATTCACACTCTGGAGACCTTTGTGACAAGGACATTGAAGGGGCTGGAGCATGTCTAGGGAAGGGGACAGAGCTGGGAAGGGTCTGGAAGCTCTGAGGGAGCTGGGAAGGGGC
>WEZZ01014885.1:159257-186213 GCA_013400585.1 Chloropsis cyanopogon
GAGAGGAAACTGCCTCAAGCTGTGCCAGGGGAGGTTTAGATTGGATATTAGGATTTTTTTTTTTCATGGAAAGGGTTGTAAAGCACTGGAACAAGCTGCCCAGGGCAGTGGTGGAATCACCATCCCTGGAAGTGTTAAAAAACACTTGGGGACAAGGTTTAATGGTGACCATGGTGGTGGTGCTGGTTGACTTGGACTTGGTGATCTTAGAGGGCTTCTCCAACCTTATCAATTTTATGATTCTACGCAGCTGCAGTACCTGGAGGGTACCTTGAGGAGACTTCAGGGAAATAAATTTTCCTGGTCCTTATATGCCTTATATGGGTTTTTAATGGGCAGGAGAGAAAAAACTCCAGAGCTCCTGTGTGAGCCCAACAGGGAGGCACACCCCCTCTCTGCTGTCTCTGTGAAATCTTGCTCAACCCCAATCCACCCTCAGCTCTGGTACAGCAACTTATTCTTCAAATTGGTAACAAGTGCTTGCTCTGATACATCGAATTAAAAATGGATAGCGTATTATAGTTTGTCAAGTAAGAAACCAAAACATGCCATAAATATTTAACAGCACCATCTCTCCTGCTCTCCCCCCTCCCCAAACACTTGCTTTCTGACACTGTTTGTCAAAGCAGCAGGAACATGGAAATAAGATTTGCCTTTCCTTGTGAATTGCTGAGCTGCAGTAATTATCTGCTTTTGGCACTTCTGATGGCTCAGTGGTGGGGACAGAGCTGCTCAGCCTTGCTCATGGGTGGATCAACCTGCTGCAAGGGCATCTTTCTGCAGGGATTTGGGGGTCCTGAGCAGCCCTGGGTGGCAGCTAAACCCCAGAAAAATGGGGTGTGAGGCAGGGAAGGCTCTCACATCATGGGCAACATGGTCTTGAGGGAATCAGCTGGGTTCAGTGCATATCCTGCAGGAACCATGAGCTTTATTTTTCCAGATTGGAGGGTTCAAGTCTATGTTAACATCAGGGCAGGCTGGGACTGGCAGCATGGATGAGGGTTGGGGGTGCATATGAGGAGACAAAAATCCACAAAAGAATGAGTAATAGGAAGATAAGGGGGCCATGTGCTAAGGGTACAATTCAGTTTTGACTCAGTTCTGAGGCAAATTGCTCCCTAATTTGATGTTCTGCCTGCAGAAAAAGTGGTCCCCACATCTCAGGAGGGACCCACCATTCTGGCCACCACACAGCCCCTTGTCACCTCCACACTTTAACATCTTCCTGAGGTGCCCACGAGAACCTGGTACCAAAGGAAAGGAACATACGAGTTGTGGACGCTGCAGTTGTAGAAGACGAAGCTGGTGCTGGCAAAGGTCATCCCCGTCTCCTTGGACTTGAGCTGAAGCTGGACAATGTGATGGTCACCTGGGGGAAAAATAGGCACATCAGGATGAGACTGCTTGGTTAGCCCAGTTAAACCCTGTTGGCCAGGCCACCAGCCTGAATCTGGAGCTGTCCCATAGCACCTTGTCTGGGCTGTCCTCAATAGATGTAAAAAGTGTTATAAAATCCTTCTAGAGCCCAGTTCTCCCACAGGCACAGCATGCTTTTACCACTGGAAATGATTGTGCCTGGTAGCAGAGACTGGACTGGAGCATGACAGCAGGTCTAATTTCAAAAATGTGGTGACTGAATTCATCAAGTAGGAAAGCTAAGCTCAAAGAATGAGTGCAGATGTCTGGAATTTGGAGGCCATTAAAATGTAATTTTTTTCCCTAAAGTTGTTCCATACTGTTGGTTCACTCAACATTCCCAGAAAAAAAGGGCATGTGGCCATTCCTTCCATGTTCACTCACCGCAAGCTCCACTCCCCTCAGCCTGTGGCTGCAAAGAACCCATCTCAGTGTGAGAGATGTGAAATCCGTTGCACTTCCAGAGGGACCCACCCATTTCTGTAGCAGACCCCTTTTCACCTCAGCTCCTTCACATCCTCCTCATCCTTTTTCCCACTGCTCCCAAGCTGGGCAGTCAGCTGCTGCTTCTTCCCACAATTCAGAGAGGGCAATCAGTGGGTGCAGAAATTGCAGTAATTTGGGGAGGAAGTGACCCAGGTTTAATTCAAGATTTACCTGGGTGACCCTTTCCCTGCTATTTATAAAAGGGCACAGAGTGATAAGACACAGGGGAATGGCCTTAAACTGAAAGAGGGCAGATTTCGATGGGATATTAAAAAGAAATTCTTCCTGTTGAGGATGGGGAGGCCCTGGCACAGGTTGTCCAGAGAAGCTGTGGCTGCCCCTGCATCCCTGGAAGTGTCCAAGGCCAGGTTGGACAGGGTTTGGAGCAACCTAGGATAGTGGAAGAGCCACAGGAGTTCTTGAAATTACCCAGAAAGTTTGTTAAAAAGGGGAAACAAAAAAGTTCAGGAAGTTGTGGACAGGAGAAGCACCCTTGGAGACAAGGTATTTTTCTGTGCTGGACCACTGAGGGAGAAGGAGCCAGAAGCAAACCTGGAACAGCTGAAAGCAGTAAAGACCAGGAATTGAGACAGGGAGCTGAGCACACAGACTTAAATCTGGGAGGAGCAGGGTGAAATTACAGACAGGATTGTCCAGCTTCGCAGGAATTCCTGTCTGCTGCAGGAGATGGGATGTTTTGAGAGCCTGTACCCCTGGTGTGTAACACCAGCCCGGCCAAAAGGAGAGGGAACATCCCACATCCATGTCGTGTCTTTGCTGGATACGTGCAACTGCCACTCGGTGGCAGCCTGCAAACACCTCGTGTCACACAGAGGAGCACCTCAGTGCAGGTGCTGGGGTTGCACTCCTGAAACACTCTCACATTGACACAACTCGTGCCACGATGTGCTGCTGTGCAGATCCAGTGTCCCTCCTGCTCCCAGAGCTTTCCATGCCCTCTCCTCAGGCTCTCAGGAGCCAAATCCTGCTTTGTGAGGATGCAGGATGATGTGTCAGGTTTTAGCTTTTATATTTTTCAGATTCTGTGCTGCTTTAGTGTGTGGGTCTGGGTTTCATATTAAGGGATGCTGAGCTCTCTTCACAGAGTAGGGAGACAAAACAATTCCTTCTCTAGCTGGGACCAAGGACAAATGATCCAAATCTCAGCCCAGGAGCACAAACACCGTGGGCTGAGGAGAGAAAAACAAGCAGGATGGGCCTGCATGAGCTAAAGCTGGAATTAACAATGAACTGCAATCTGCAAATGGAGCAGAACTGATCCCAGTGCCAGAGCCCGTGCCCGGCCGTGCATTTTGTGCCCATTTTGGTTCATCTTGGGTGCAGCCCTGGCTGGGCTCTGGTGCTGCCCAAGGTGGATCCATGGAGGAGATCCTTTAATAAATCCCTGCTTTATTCTGGAACTCTGCCCAGCCTCTGCTCTAGCTCAGCCTTTTCTAGGCATCAAGGACAGACAGAGGGTGAGGGTGGGAGGGAGGGGTGCAGGTGGAGAAGCTGTGGGACACTCACCATTCTCTGTGATGATCTGGGGCACCTCCTTGGCAGCTGGGGAGATGCACTGGATCTGGCTGCCCACCACCAACCCATCCATCTCCGAGAGGTCCTCGAAGGTGCAGTTGACTCCTGCTGACAGCTCGGGGACGTTGTAGGTCTCCAAGACCAGCTGCAGGCAAAGACGGAGGGAGAGAAGGAGAGGCAGAAAAAGAGAGAAGAGAGAACACTCAGCCAAACAACAGAGCTGGGCCAGCAGGAGAGAATTACACTGGAGAGGTCGGACAAAGAGCCTCTTGCTAGAGAGAGCATCCTCCTTCAGCAGAAAGCAGCGACTCGGGAGAGGGACGAGTGAGGAGGGGAGGGCATGAGATGCTGATGCTGACACACGTGGCGGGTGGCTGTGCAGGGGACACCTGCACGGTGGCATCCCAGTGCTGGCTGGGTCAGTGCAGGGGAGGGAGTGCTGGCTGTCTGTCATGCAGGTGGCAGGTTAGGCAGGGAGTCTTTGGAGCCAGCCGTGGGTTCCAGGGCCGTGGTGGCCGCCGGGGCCCGCGGTTTCTGAGGAAGGTGACTGCTACTCACAAGAGGCACTCTGCAGACTCCAGAGAAACTGGAGCGCTCCAGTCTAACTCTCTACGGCCTGCTCTGCCAGCACCAGCAGGGGGGAGCACCCTGTCCCCAAGTTCCTGTGTGAGGAGAGTCTAGTTACAGCCTTCAGTCCACCACAAAAAATACCCTGTCCCTACAGGCACAGAAACCTCTCCTGCCCATCCCGCCGAGGAAACAGCTCCTCATGCTGTCCTGGGGTTCTATACGGAAAAAAAATGCCATGAAGGAGGATTTGCCCGTGTTTTTAGAGCTCACAACACCCTCTGGCATTGCTCATGGTCATGGGAAAACAGATCTCAGGGCTGGTTTGCAGCGTGTCCATGCTTTGGAAGAGCACAGTCATGCTGCCAACTTCCCAAACAAAGGTCCTGTCCCACGGCTCTCCATTACTGAGGGTCCTGCTCAACTCACCAAGTCATGCCTGAACACAGAGGGGCACCCCAGGGGACCCCTAGCACCTGGTAATTGGTGTAAATTTAGTGCTTTTGTGACCAAACACTGGAGCCAACCACTCGGCACAGGCTCAAATGCAGATGCTCTCCTCACTTGCCTCCTCCCCAGGCTGCCTGAGGCCCCCTCTGAGGTGACAACCACTGAAAGGAGACACAGGTGCATGCTGAGGTGTTGTTTCTACCAGCACAAAGAGCAGGGATCAGTCCAGGTGACAAAGCAGGACAGATGAGAAGGTGACATAGCACTCAGTGCTCCCACACACTGTGTTTTCCTCACTTAGGCAAAGGTTGGAGCTGTTTCTCCACACTGAAGACCATCAGGGAGGAAGGCTGAGCAAACAGGCCTTAGCCCTGGGTGCCATTAAGCCTTTGTGAGAGTAGGATCATTCTGGGGCCATGGGAATGGCAGTGGGAAAGGTGATTTTTTTTTTGTCTCGGATGGGGAACAGGGAAAAGGTTTGGTTATTTGGATGGATTTAGCACTGAGGCTGAATTCATTCCCCCTGCTAGCAGAGGAGAAGGGGAATCTGTCTTCCTTAACCAATCTCCCTCTGGGCATGGATGATGCAGGAGGAAGCTGTGCCATGCAGAAGATGACACTGGTGGGCAGACCAGAGCTTGGCCACAAACTCCATGAGCAAGCAGACACAAGTCCTACATCCCACACTCCTGGGACAGCATGGAAAGCATGGAGCCTTCCCTCAGCAAGCAGCTCTTCTCAGAGAGCCCAGAGGAACAGCCCTGGGCTGAAACAGACTCAGGTAAGATTTTCCAAGGCCCTGTTTGTGTCCAAAATTTAAAAGTGTGGCTGACCATATGAACACCTGCTCTGCCTCCATGGGCGAGGACTCACTGTCACTGACACTTTGCTAGAGCTCAAGATTCCAGCATTCTAGAGTTGAGATTTGCTAAGGACACCGTCAACCCTCTGTTTGTTCCCCTCCTGGTGTGCCTCTGGTGATGGGATGAGCTGGGTCACCAGTTTAGCTGGGCCTGGGCTGAGACTTCCATCAAAATGCCCATGCAGATTGTTGGGTGACAACAGATGATGGCAGCTTCTGATCCCAGCAGCTCTGGGCTGACTCACCCTGGGAGTAACCCAGAGGTAAAGGTCTCTTATTCTTATTATCATTTTCAGTCGCCCTGAGCCAGCCAGTCCCCCAGGATTTATTCCAACATGAAAGAATTCAACAGCTACTGAGAGAATACGGAAAAGAAACCTTGAACTCCTAGAAGAACAAAGAACTTAAGATGTCTCAGATCAGTTCTGTTTGAAGCCTGGGGAAAGTAAAGTCACAGCAAAGTTAAGAGGCTGAAACAAAGCAGCAATGATTGGACATGCAGGCTTTGAAAGGCTGATTTCATTATCCCTGGAGAAACCCAAACCTGTCACCTGGAAGGTGTCTGGCAGCTGCACCCTGAGCAATTCCATTTAGACCTTTCAGGATGTGGGGCTAATGAGCAACTTGTCTAGAGATGGAGCTTTTAGGGCCTGGCTTACCAACTTAATTGCAGCCCAAATTAGCCTGGTCAAAAAGACAGAGCACTGGTAGTCTGGGAGAAATGGGGTTTTGTCTCCTTCTTGGAGCATGCTGGGATCTCACCACGTCTGGTACTGCTGCCATGAGTCAGGAGAGAAATCACAAACTGGTCAGATGTTCAGCAGAGATTTCCTGCCTCAAGCCCAGGAATCATCAGGATCGTCTGCTGCTCTGCCAGCATCCACTGTGTGGTTTCCTTGGCTGCTGACTGAGTAGCTCGAGGCCAGAAAGGTGCTGTGGAAGGTCACAGGAGACAGCAGGAGCCCTGGAAGCCTTGGGTTCCTCTGCACAGCATCCTGCCTTCTGCTTTGCAGGCCTAGTGCTGGAGCAGGATGGAGCTCCTGGGGGCTTAGAAGGAGATATTTCTATCCAAAATGATGGGAAGTTGGAGCTCACTGAAATAATTCCTATCCTCCTTCACTTGGCTTTCTTCTAGAATACAATTTCTAACCATGAAAATGTCCCTTGCCTAAAGCTATTAATTAATTCCTCTCCCAGGGCAGCACACAGAGTCCCTTCAGACCTGCCCTAACAGACAACAAGGAAAACTCTTCCAAGTCCACTTCTAGACTTCTAAACAGAGAATAACCAATGCCAAAATGTCCTCCCGTGGCAAATCTTTCCCTGCGCCAGAAGAGTTGCTGGGGAAGTTAATGGAGTCTGCAGAACCTCTTGCTGCTGAATCCCTGGATCTGTCACGCTGCAGGGGCAGGTTAAACCCGAGGAGAGGGGCAGGGATTGTCATTCCTCACCAGAACGTTGTACTGGGACACGGAGATGTTGTTGGGGTGCACGGTGAGGCGGACGCACTGCTTCATCTCCGAGGCGAATCTGCGCGGCTCGCTGGAGCGCTCGCACCGCTCCTTCCTCGTGCAGCTGGGGAAACAGGAACAGACACAGACAGGGTGAGCACAGAGCCAGGCTGGCAGGGTGGGGACAGCTCTGGGGTGTGGGAGCAGCAATTAGCGTGGGTGGAAAGTCAGCTCTGTGCTCTTTGGGGTGGCACAAGTGGAAAACCACACTCGTGCCCTGGCGTGCTCTGGCTCGTGAGGTCATGGAGAATACCCAAAGGACCCACAAGAATCATCATGTCCAGCTCCTGGCACTGCACAGGACATTCCCAAGAGCCCCACCACGTGTCTGAGAGCATCAACTCTGGTGCTGGCAGCTGTGGGACTGCTCAAGCAGGCTGGGGAGTTGCAAGGAACCTGTAAGAGGAAGGAGGGTGATGGGCGAAAGCTCCATCCCAGCTGCAGAAATTCTCTGTCTCTCCACCCACACAGCAGATCCAGCACAACCTTCCCTGGGCCAAGCCCCCAGCCCTTCACACTCTGCTGTCCAAGGGCTGTGGGACACCTCAGGCAGGGCTGTCCTTGTAGAGAAGCCATGCACAGACCATGTTTTTTGTCCCTCCTGAGAATGCTGCGCGCTTGTGGTGCCTCACCTCTGGGATGGGACCACCCCCCCACAAGGAGATGTCCCTGCAGATTAAGGAGTTGAAAATGCCTGACTAGAAAGGCTGAGAGTTGAATCTTAAAAATTCAGGTGCTCCCCATAAATGACAGCTCAGTGAAATTTTTGGGTGCACACACCTGGGCTGCACAAATGCATGAAGTTCACACCACCCACGAATTGTTGATGTTTTCAGTGCTGTCACTGCCCCTCATCTCACCTTTGCGGCGTGAACACAACCCAGAAAAGTGGACTGGTGGCTGTTTGCCCCGTTCCCACCCAGGTTTGCACTTGTTTAGCATAAGCCACATCTGTATTTCACTCCACACACGCTGCCAAGGCCCTTGCTTCAAGGAAGGTGTCTGCCTGGAAATCCACAGGGTTAATCCAGAAGGACAGCTCCAGCTGCATGCCAATTACCTTCTGCCATTAAGTTAATGTTATGGACTTGCACAGGGTGTCTTCAATGGATTTTGTTATTAGCAGTGCTATTACCCCCCATTAAAACCAGCTATAAAGACTTAAGTGTGGATGTTAAATTATTCACCCGCTCCCAGACCTCAGAGTCTCACTTGTGAGAAAACCTGGGGGCTCCTGGAGCTCCAAGATCACCCCTCAGCATCCCTACTCCTTGGAGCAGAGACTGCACCCTTGTTCATGGGGATTTGCAGATGAGGATCCATGGAAACACATGCCAAAAATTCTATATATGGTTAATCCAAATGTTACAAAGCTTGGGGCTGCCTAAAACTTCAGAGCTTGGCTTCTCTCTAGTGACTGACTAGATAAAGTGAACACCCCAACTCCAAACTGCAATTTCTCCTTCTTTCTGGCAGAGGAAAGTTTTGTATTTCCAGAGGCAGGACACATAAAGGGATATTTTGGCCATTCTCAACACACTTTGCAGGTCTGAGAGAGCAAAGGGAGCAGTGCAGCTCCTGCTCTCTGCTCCCCAGGAGCCCTCATCCCATTAAATCTCCTCTGGCACTGCCACATGCTGGATCAGGAATTTTAAATGAGCACTCTCCAGAGGGTTGGACCAATAGCCCATTAAATACCCCCAAAACTGTAAGTCCCCCATGGTGGCACGAAAGCCAAAAGGCAAAATGCTGACCTGAGGTTTTTCCGAGCACTTCCATAAAACAAACAGCTACAGCAATCCCATTAACACTCTACAGGGTATGGGAACCCCTCTCCTGGGAATAGCTTGGAAGGGAAAACTTTTTGGGTTCAGAATCAAAACACAAGTGCCCAAATTCTTCATGATGTTCTGCTATCTCCCATTTATTTCCTTCAGCTGCAGCACAACAGAAACATCTGGATTTTCTAAAATTAAACAGGCAGATATCCAGGCTCAGTTCAAATATGGATTAAGCATCCAGGAATATGGTTTGTATTCCCAATCCCACCACTGAGCAGGGATATAATAATCCACATTTTACCTTGCTGTTTACAGGTCACACACATTTAAAACATGTAACTTTTCAGCCCAAACTCTCACTCCATGTTAGACTGATGTGCCTTGCAGCCTTGATATCTGCCATAAGGTGAAAATAACATCATCCAAATAATGAATTGATGAAAAACCAAACCAAACTAAGGCTGGGTTTAATATAATGTTAAGGCTGCTGTGTCAGGGTCTCAGGAATTAGGGACTGCCAGACTGAAAGCAGCTTCTGTACTCCCAAATCTGCTCCCTGCACTCACACACTGCAAGCCAGATTTTAATTAGAGGATCACAGGTTATTATTCCTTTTTTACACAGTGACCTCAATTCAGCCACTTCCTAACTTTTGACTTTCACTGTCTGACTTTTTCAATGCAATTCCTCAGTTGGAGAAGCCCTAAATACCTGTGCCTGGTGCTCGAGTCTGGTGGTGGGGGAGTTCTGCTGAGCTGGGCTCTGGGTCAGGGTTCAGACTCTGGGGTCAACACCCCAGGTGAGTGACCACAGCTGCTTCAGGAATCAGATCTGAAGGGATGGAGCCACCTGCCAGTGGGTTTGGCAGGTTTGTGCATGCAGAAAGGAGTGATGGTGGCTGTTCTCCAGAGCATTTTGTGATCCTACAATTCAGGTGAGCAGAAAAAGACACCTGACATAAAGAAAGCTTCTCCCTCCAGCCTTCCTCTGCACTGCCAAAAACCTTCTGTCCATCCCAAAGAGAGGGAGAAAAGCAGAGAAAATTGTTCCAACACGTGCAGAGGAAAGTCTTTCCCTCCAGCACCAGTCTGAGATCCCTGAGTGGTGAAGGCTGAGATGCAGGAACAAAAGTGACAAAGGATCTGGTCACAGAAGGCATTTGCCCAGAGGGGACATGGCAGCCCCAGAGGTTCAGCAAACTGTAAATAAAGGCAAATGGACTTTTAATAAATAAGTACTTCCAGGCCCTGCCTATAGAAGTGGTCACCTGGAAGGCAGCTGTGTGCCCTCAGCAGCTGGGCTGAGGGAGGGATAATGAAATATCCCAGCCTCAGCTCATCATTTCTGTTGTCTCTGGTGACAGTCATTGTCTACCTTGGGAGCTCCTGTGACTCTCACCTGGTGTGTTTATTATTGTTTACACAGAAAATAAAAACCCTTTTCCTGCCAAATTTGCTTTAATAAAGTGTCTGTACCCCCAACATTCCGAGGGTGTCCATACACCGAGCTCCCTTTCCACTGCCACATTCCCTAACTCCCTGCTTGTCACACCAAAACTGAGGGATGTGTTGCTCCTACCCATGGCAGCACATTCAGGCCCCTAAAAGAGCATCTCCCACCCCTGAGCTTGTTTTGATCGTGGTGCAGACACGACACATCTCTGGATGTCTCACCAGCAGCTGCTCTTTCATTATCAGCTCTGTCTTTAACAATTCCAAGCGTCCTGCTTTGTCCAAAACCATTAGCACAAGCACTGAGGAGCTGCTCCTACCACTGAACCATGAGCAATGTTATTTCCTCCTCATCTCCCATTAAGAATAAATATCACTGGTGCTCACCCTCTGCTCGCCAGCCACCGACCAATTATTTTAATACTGTTAAATTAATACTTTCCTCTTCTCTCGTGTCTCTCCTCCAAGAATCTCAGAGGGCTTTGCCTGCAGCTAATTAAACTTCAGGATAACTCCATGAGGTTGGAATTAGCAGGCAGAGACAGGAAAGTGAGGTACAGACTGAGAGCAGGGCAAAGCCTGAGGTGGAGGTCCTGGTTTGGGACACAAGAAATCTTCATTAAATCCCTAAATCAGGGACCTAAAACTGGGGCCACACCCTGCAAAGCCAAGCTATTCCAGCTCTGGAGGGATGGGAAGGGTTCTCCTGCCTTGCTCAAACCAAGCCCAGACTCTCAGTGAAGACACATCTCCATCATTCTGTTGTAGACAAAAAACCCCAAACCACCACCCAACACACATAAACCCCTCCCAGCACCCCCAAAAATGACCTTTATTTTTCACCTGACCAAGCCTTGCTTGCTCATAACCATAACTGTTGAAAAAAGAGAAGATTTGGATTCTGTTTTATTTTTTTCCCCATAATTTCCCAAGAAGCAGATTAAAATATCCAACTTTTTGAATGTGACACCCAAAAAAAGTCAGTTTTCTGGCAATGGAAAAGGTCTTATCTGCAATTCTGTTAATTAATAACAAATTTCATGACAAAAGAGTGGTGATTGGATCTGATCAGAAATTGCTACTCAGAACAGAGTATTTGGGGACTTTTTACAAGTGGCAATTAGCACGATGTAATTTTATTTTTTTTTTTTTTATTCAGGGAAGAAAAAATACCACCCAAAATTTTTAATTCCTAGAAATAAATTCTAAAGAAATTAATCCTTTTTGGAGAAGCTTCACCATTCGATGCACAGCAGTTTTCTTTTGACTCTGGGTGTTCAGGTGAGTTCTCAGGGAAGGAGAGGGTCGTGAAAAATCTGTGTTTGATGGCAAAGCTCAGAGACAGCTCAATGGTTTGGGTCATCCCAGCGACTCCAAATGACACCTTTCCACCACCTCCAAACAGGTAATTTGCTGGAATCACTCTTTTGCAAAAGGTTTTGACATTTCAGTTTTCCTTTCTGGTTCTAAACAGTGACATTTCCCTCGGGGGATAAATTCTCTCACCTTCTGATGGAATCGTCTCAGCCCCCCTTTCCTCACACCTTCCCTCCAGTGCTGGGGGTGGCAATCGGGGCAGCCCCAGTCACACCAGTGAGGAGGGGTCACCAGGCCAGGGTGGGATGTTTTGGTAGGATACAAGTTTCATGTTGGAATTCTCATTTTCATCCCCAAACTGTTCATTCCTAAGCTTTTTGTGGTGCAGGGTCCCTCACACTGGGGTCCTCCACTTGTGCAAGATGGAGATGCTGCCCCATCCCAATCCTCACCTCTTCCCCGTGGGATGTTTACAACCCATTTTTTTTCACTTCTCTTTAGTTTTTCCCCTTAAAATTCAACCTGTTCCCTTCTTTTTTCCTCAGATTATCCATCTGCCTCCCTCACTCACATCACCACCTCCAGTGGTCTCCTTTCTAGGTGTGTTGGATAAAGACATCCAAGAAAAAAAAATCAGGAGGAGCTTAGAGAAGATGTAGAGAATCTTTCGGGGAAATCTCATTTAGGTCTCAGTTGGAAGACCAAGAGCAACCCAGATGTTTCCCCTGTCCTGGATAAAGACAGGGTAAGAGACAATGATTTTCCATTTCTCCCATCTCATCACCTCCAAGGGAAAATCTGAGAATTCCCAGCCCAGACAGAGCCCATGGCAATCCAGGCTGTACCTGCAGGCAAGAGTCAAACTGAAAAAAACTGAACAGATCAACAAATTGGGAACCTGAAATCTGTGAGGGGGTGCAGGCATGGCCTGGTACTAGCTGTCCTTGTCCCTGAGGGGAAGGGTGGTTTGGGGATGTCCCATCCTTGGAATTGTTCCTGGCCAGGCTGGATGGAGCTTGGGGCAGCCTGGGACAGTGGGAGGTGTCCCTGCCATGGCAGGGGTGGCACTGGATGGGCTTTAAGGTCCCTTCCCACCCAAACCCTTCTTGATTCTATGATTCCTACAAAATGAAATAACAGAAATAATGACTTTTTGTCAAATCTTCGGTCTTGTAACACGCCAGAATTTATATCCTAGGCTGAGCTGGAGCAGCACAGAACCTAGGAGGTGACAGAGGCATTTCTGGCACTGCTGCAGCCCTTGGGTTTCCCTCTCTCTCCACAAAGCCCCAGCTTCTGGAAGAGGGCCACGTTCCTCAAACGTGTTTGTTCCTCAAACAAGCAGGGGCTGATACTCCTCAGGATCCCCAGACCACCCTGCCAGCACCACCCGGGGTCCCTGTCCTTGTCCCCTGAAGAACCGGCAGGTCTGAGGTGCCTTTTGGAAGGCGATCAGCAGAGGGAGCTCGGCGGAAGCCAAGCTGGGAATGGCATCTTCAGCCAGGACCGGGGACAGGAATCTTGGAAAGATTCAGGACAGAGATGCTTGGCTTCGGGAGGCTCTGGAGATCCGAGTTTCCCACCTCAGTCTCATCAGCCTGGTCCTTCTTTCAGGATGCGATGCAGTGTGACAGCTTCGTTCCTTACCAGGGAAAAGTTTTTTTGATTTCCCAGGCAGAAAGAAGGGTGAGAGGAGAACGGAGCAATTAAAGGAATCTGGGGATGGATTAAGAGGTTTGTTTTAGCCCAAGTCTGACCAACGTTTGGGTCTCCTGAGGTGGCTTTATCACCAGAGGGGAGCAAGGCTGGGGAAGGAGGGAGCAGCTGAAATTTGCCTTTTCCTCTGCTGCAGCCAAAGCAATTTTCTGGCTGGAGCCAGGAAAAGGGAGAAGATTCAGTCCCACTCACATGTAAAGTTTAAGGTCAGTTTTAGCAATGTTTTGACATTTCCAGGTTCCCTAGGGGTCCTGAGAACAGGAATGCCATAAATGTCGAGACACAGACATAATTGACCTTAAACTTTACATGGCCATGTGGTGAATACCCCACTCCCCCCCTGCCCTCTCTGTCTGGCCTCCAGGCTGCCCAGGGCATGGCTGAAATTTAGCTCTCCCTGGCACCAAAAAGTTAAATTTGCCCAGGATATTTTTTGTCCATTCTGGACAAAAAACGCAGAAGATGCTCCAGGAAAAGTAACAAATTTGAGCTGGGATAATGCACAGGATTATTGCTGGGAAGCCTGTCCTGGTGGTGTGGAGTTTTCTCGGCAAGTTCAGGAGAACCTGAGGAAGGAGTTGAATCCATTCGTCTTTGGCTCTAACCACAAACAGGCTCAGCTCCCCAAAAGCTGCTGTTTGGGTATCAAAGATGAATTGGAAAAAGGGGGGAAAACCACTGGGGGAAGTAAAAGCTGTGGGGTCTTTAATGGATGCTATTTGGGCACCAAGAGGTCTGTGGATTTTTCCAAAGAGACCTGGAAGAAGAAACTCAAAAAAGCTGGAATTCACTCTTTGGAGCTTTGCATCTCCCCAGGGCAATTTTAAAGGGACCACAAGCCACAAAAATCCTCAGACCACCATCCAAAGCCCACCCTGCTGCTCTTCTCAGTGTCCCAGGGGGTGAAAGAGCAGAACTTGTCCTCGGGCTGCAGTTCGGGAAACGCTGCCCTGCCAAAGCTGCCTCTGCCCGGCACCACCGCCCCTGTCACTTGGCCAAAACGGAGTCAGGCTGCTAATTGCTCTGCCTGCTAATCTATTCTAATGCATGGTAATAGAAGCCGAGTTTCTGCCCTGATAACTCGGCCGGCTTATGCTGCAGAACCGCAATCCCCCTCCCCGCTCGCCCCTTATCTCTGTCCCCAGGTGGGCTCCTCCCTCCAGCCCATCCCGGAGCCCCACGGGGCGTGGGTGCCAGGGATTTACTCCTCCATCTCCCGCCCTACAAAGCCAAGTGCTCCACAAACAGCATCCCTCCCCCTTGCTTTAGGGGATTTCATGCCCTTTCTCCTTTCCCCGAGCCCCCCTCCCCAAATTTCCAGAGCTGCGGATTGTCTTGGTCCTGTTCATCTTGCCTGGGGGAGGCGGGGTTGGAGCATCAAATGCAACCTGCTCCCTAGCCCCGGGAGGGGACAAAGGTTCAGAGGTAGCCCCAAGGACCACCCCAGCTCAGGCATGGCTGGGGTGAGGCCAGGGAGGAGCGATTTGGGCGCAGACACGTGTGTGCCTCTGCAGGCACATCGGCTGGCTCAGCGGGAGCGTTCGGGATGCAAATCCCTGGAAACTCGGAGCCTTTGTCCGATGGAGGATTGGAAATCGTTTGCTGGCACGGGGGAAGGAGGGTGTGGGAATTGAAATCCATTCCTCAGCTGGTTGTTATGGAAAAGTGGAGTTCACAGGATCGTGGACAGGTTTGGGTTGGTATGGAAGGAAGGGACATTAAAGATCATCCAGTCCAACCCCCTGCCATGGGCAGAAACCCTTCCACCACACCAGATTGCTCCAAGCCTCACCCAACCTTGGGCACTTCCAGGGATCCAGGGGCAGCCACAGCTTCTCTGGGCACCCTGTGCCAAGGTGTCCCCACTCTCACAGCCAGGAATTCCTTCCAAAAATCCATTTCTAAATAATTTCCTGCTGTAGAAGCAGCCTGAAAACAGCCAGCACCTGTGTGTGACATCTGGGAGGATGGGGATCTCCTGCCTCCATCCTCTGACCCTTTCCAACCTCCTGCCAAGGGTCAAAGACACAAGGAAAGGACATCTCTGAAGCTGCAGGGTCTCTGCTTTGCTGCCCCTTCAATCACAGCCCTCCAGGTCCTTTTGCTGCTGAACTTACCAGGCACAACACGAGCCCGGTAGCTTAAAGCAGGAGGAGAATCTCAGAGCACAAAAACCACAAGCAGGAGGCAGAACTCGAGCCAAAGGCCTGAGAACTCCAGTCAGTCCATGGCACTGAGGTGGTCCACAAGAAAGGAATCGCAGGAATCTGCCTGGAATTTGCGTTTTGCCATCTGCCCGTGAATGGCTGAGCTTCAAATGAAGATGGAAAAACCCCTGAAAGCTCAGCTGAAGGCTACCTGAGTAATACAAGCTCCTGTCTCTGAGGAGGCAGCAAAATAACTTTCCCCACATTGAATTCACTCAGAGTCGTTTTAAAGAGAATTAAAAGAAGAAGAAAGTGAGAGAAAGGGAACGAGGTTGCTAGATAAGGCAAGTAATTAATGAACAAAATTACTTTTCCCAGAGAGCATCCTATCATGGTGCTTCCCTATTCATGCTAATAATTGTGAGTGTCTTCCCCAGAACCTGGGTTGATAACACCTACACTCTCCCGTGCTCCTACATGCTCTCCTCTGTAAGGGCTGATGCAAAAAATCTGTTCGAAGGGGCTGAAATTCTTTATTCCTGGCCTGATTCAGAGCATCATCCCCAAATTCTTCATGGGAGCTTCTCTTGAGTAACTCCAAGGAAATTTATTTGGTGTTTTCTCTGTCACTGTGGTCCAAATGCCAAATATCTGTTGGTGAAGATGATGGGAGGTGCCCTTGCCTTCAGAAAGATCAAATTTGGGGTGTGCTGCTCAGAGATTGGGGCTGGTCTGTGGTGCTGAGGCTTCCTCAAGACTGCAGTGAGACCTGGAAGTCCTCCAGGTGGGAAGGTTTGGTGTCAATTCAGCCTTGTCTCTTAAAAGGCAAATGAGGATCTGTGTTCCAGGTTTTCCAGAAGGTCAGGGAGCCATGGGATGTGCACTGTAAGGAGTCCCCAGTCACACAGATCCCTGCCAGGCTCAGCCAGCACCTCATTTCATTGCTCTTTTGCTGTCAGCATCTGCTGTCCTGCCTTGGGGGAGCACAGCAAGGGGAGAGAAAACATTCCCACAGGATAGACTGATCAGGACTTAGGACTTTTCACCCAAATCCCCCACCCCTGGAAACCTCTGGAGCAGTTTTACCCAGAAAGGTGCAAGGCAGAGAGGATCCCACAGAGTTTCTCACACCAGATTCTCCCAACCCACAGCTCCTTTTGATCTTCATCAATATCTCTATTTTCACACAGCCAATAAGCTCCTTTCCTCCTCCTTACCCATCCATCCATCCATCCATCCATCCATCCATCCATCCATCCATCCATCCATCCATCCCTCTGCCCATGTCCCCCAGGAGCAGAGCCTACAGTGATGGGTGCTGTAACTCCAGTATTTGCTCCTGGCAGAGACAATTCCTCCCTCTGGGCCCAGACTTTTCTGCAGGAAAAGCAGGATTTCTGCAATTAGCCCCCAGAAAAACCACAGGATAGCAGAGAGGGAGTTGCATTGAGTCCCCATTACCACACAGGCTTGGAAAGGGAGTCTCCAGAAGCTCCATGGCTCTGGTGGGAGAGGAGAATGGGCAGGGAATTGGGAAAAATAAGCCAAGGAACCTCTCAGCCCAGGCTTGGCTTTCCCTGTGGGGTGTGAAGTGAGTGGGATGGGATTTGCTACCTGAAAAAGGCACCCATGCACCTCCACCAACCCCACTCAGACCATGCCTGAAGCTCTGGATCCATCCCTAAGCTATTTCTTTCCTTGGAGCAAGGAAAAATCCTGGGCTGAGCTGGATGCACAGCCTTCAACAGGTGAACAGAGGCCAGAAATAAGGAGAAGCTGTGTTTCCATGGCAGTTTTCAGGCCCCCACATGACCAATGCACAGGCTTTGGATCGGAGCTGGAGCTTCCCAGCTACTTAAATCAGTGTTTCTCCCCAGCTCTGACAAAAACAACATTAATAATTCTGCCTTTCACAGGTCAGCTCCTTCTAGGAAAAGGGAATCTGGGGGGCAGAATAATAAGAGGAAAAACAGAACAAGAAGGATTTTAATTTTAGTCTCACTGCCTTTTCTGCCCAAGCCTGATCCAGCCAAAAAGTCAGGGAATAAGCTGAGTTTCTTTCTTCCTAAACCTCCTCTTGAGCTGGCTCTGCAGAGAGGTTTGGAGTGGAGGGAGGATCCATCCAGAGCCAAGCCATAAGAAACAGAAAGACCAGAACTCCAAAACACCCTAAACCCAATCCTAGCTTCATCCCTCTGGTAATTTAAACACACAGCCAAAAGGAGTTATTATTATTGTTTTGTTTTGTTTTGTTTTTTTTAATTTTAATTTTAATTATTATTATTTTAGGAGTAACTCTCCTGAACCAATCAGGTCTGGCACACCCCCCCTCACACCGTGAGGCTCTGGGAAGCACTCCCTGACCCGGGGCTACACCAGGAATCCCAGCTCACGCTCCAGCTGTGAGGAAAACGCTGTCAGCAGCTGATGTATGGATTTCCCCCTGCCTGTGCCTGGCTGGCAGGGCTGGGTTAAGCACTGAGAAATCACCGTGGTGCTGTGGGTGACCTCCAGCAGGCCGGGCTGCCTGCTGCACTGAGATCCATTACACATTCCAGGTGTCCATCTCCTGGGCTCATTTCCTGGTTCCCTGCCCTTTAAAAGCACATAATTTCAGGACACAGCTTGCCTGGGAATGCTGGGTGAGCCAGACACCCAGCCAGACACCACTGGGGGATGTGATGGGAGTGACCATGGGAAGAGGTTGTTCCTTCTGGCTGAGGCAGTGCCACAACACAGGCTGTGATAGGAGGGATCCAGGGTGGGTAGGTGGTTGGAAAAGGTTGGGAATGCTGAAGGAGGGAGGAATTCAACTGCATTTTCATGATGTTGTCCCTCATCCAGCTATATAAGACACCTTCTCCCAACATGACCATTTGTGATGGACAGGAATTCAGCTATCCACTTGAAGGGCAAAAATGTCCTGCTTGAAGTCCTTCAGGATCAACATCCAATCCAGAATCCTGGATTCAAGCTATCCATCTTATGGGTTGGTGGCAGGACTCAGGTTTTTAATTGCACCTCCCAGTTTTTAGTCTCTCCTTCCAGGTAATAAGCAATAGGGCAAGAGGAAATGGCCTCAAGTTGTGCCAGAGGAGGTTCAGGTTGGGCATTAGGACAAGTTGCTTCATTTAAAGAGTTGTTAAGCATTGGAACAGGCTTCCCAAGAAAGTGGTGGAGTCACCATCCTTGGAAACGTTCCAAAAAATGAGTGGATGTGGCACTTGGCTCTATGGTTTAGTGGGCAGGGGGGTTTAAGTCAAAGTTTGAGTCTGATGATCTTTGAGGTCTTCCCAACACAATGATTCTGTGGTGCCCCAGCTGTGGGGAAGACTTTTATCTCAAACTGCAGACGTGTCCTTGGTAGATTGGCAGATCCAGGGGACAAAGGGTGCAGGCTCTGCCCCTTCCCCTTCTCCTGTGTATCCATCCCTCCAGCCCGGGGTGTTCAGTGCCATTGGAATCAGGTGCTGTGCAGGAGGTGAGGGTGTTATTATTCAAGCCACTGATTCCAATGAGATTATCCAGCCTAATGGAGCAGCTTGCCTGGACCTCCTCTAAGCCCGAATTTTCACTGTCAGAGGATCCCCAGTCAAGTGGAAAATTAAGAAGGAGAAGGGAAGAGGGGGTTGTGGAGGGGAAAAGGGAGGGGATGATTAAGTCCTCTAGAAATTAATTCATAACTAGAGAAATGGAAATAATAACTCCCCAAGCCAATGGACAATCCCCAGCAAACATATTTCAATTTGGAAGCCGGCTCTGCTGCCGGTGCATCGTTTGCTTTCTGGCTCCTGCCGCTTCATTGATTTAATTTTCCACCCAAGGTGTTGACTTTGTCCTGGATTGTGGCTCCTGCCAAGGCTGGAGAGGCTCCGAGCCCCCTCACCACCTCTGGCTGCCCAACCTGCAATGCCTGCTGTTGGGTAGGCCCAGAGGGGAGCACTGGCTCGAAGGGAAAGGCCTCACTTTTTAATTCTCTTTGGGTTTGGTTGTTTGTTTGGCTTTTTTTCTCATTCTTCCCCACAGGAATGGATCCCAGTATCCAACAGGTTTAGAAGCTCTTGTGCAAAGCACACTAAGGCTTGGTGGAGTTCACAGCCAGTACCAGTTTCATCCTGACAGCAAAATGTCCATGGGCCTTTGGTGGACTGGGATCCCTAACACTGTCCAAGGGCAGAACAGGACTTGGTCAAGGCCTCTGGGCTGTCAAAGCTGTTGGGTGAAGCAGCTCCTAAGCACAGTTGGATATTAATTCAAAGCCAGCATGGCTTTATTTAGTAGCAGTGATACAAACAGCAGATTTGTCCCCTGTTGTCAGAGATATCACAGCACACATTCATAAATGGTTTCCTACAACCTGACTCCCAGAAAACACATCCTCAGCCCTGAAAAGCTAAAAAAAAGCTTTCCCAAAATCTGTGTGGACCTCAGAAATGGCAAACAACAATGGTCACAACCTGGTCTAGTGGGAGGTGTCCCTGCCCAGGGTAGGAACTGGATCGTCTTTGATGTCTCTTCCAACCCAAACCATTCTGGGATTTTATAAATCTGTGCCAGGACTGTGGGTTCAACTGAACAGCCACACAAAATTGGGACATCAGGCTGAGTCAGGGACAGAGGATCTCCAGCTGAGCCTTCCATCTCAGGGGTTCCTGAGCTCAGAAACCTTCTCAGCCTGGCTGGGTTTGCACACACAGCTGCCCCGAGACGGCCTCGAAATGGGGCTGGAGAGAGTTAACAATTGTTTACCTGATTCCCCAGTGCAGTTCTGTGAAATGTTACTGCTTCCCAGAGGCACAAAATATAATTTTGCCTTAAAGGTTAATAGTATTCGACTCACTGAGGGAAGAAAGGAGTGCTCAGGAAGGTTTTTCATTCAGATCCCAGCCTGCTGCTCTTCAGGTGATACCCAGGGCTCTGGTCATTGAGGGGAATTGGCCTCTCCTGGCCAAATCTTGCTCACTCTCTCTCCTCCTGCCCTTTGGCGAGAAAGATCTCTTTCCAGGGATTCAGAAGTTTCTAGCACTGAATTTAAATTAAATTACTCCTGACCTCAGGCAAGAGTCAGCCCCTTACTCATGAAATGCCAATGGTATCTCTGTGCTTTGTGAGGATTTATCAACCATAATAATGACAAATTCTCCAAAACAGAGAGGGGGAAAAGCCCAATCCTTGTGGCAGGGAGAGAGCTGAGTCCTCACATCCAGAGGGCAGCCGAGCCCCTGTCCAGGAACACCCTCAGTAGAATTTGGGGGTGCAGATGCAGGTCAGAGGATGCTGCACCCACAGCTACCAGACAGCTGGGAAGATGCTTCCATGAGGAAGCCTAATGTGCTTTAAGCCTCTCCCAGAAGGAAATTATGCTGGAAAACAAGCTGCTCCCAGTTTATGTGTAACCATGCCAGGTGCTGTGGTCCACTTGCTTCCTGCAGCCACAGAGGGTTTAGCTGAGCTCCAGAGTGTCTGATCACAGAGTGTCCCATCAGGCAGAGGTTGTCTGGGGCCTCCTGGGCTCTGGGTGACACCTCCTCACAGTGTTTGTTGCCTCTGCAGCCTGTCCCAGGGTGGTTGTGGTGGTCCCTGGCTGGATCAGACTGTGCCTGCTCACATTCAGTCCTCCCAGGCTGCCTCTGCACCCTGATCCTGAGGGATCGCAGGCTCCTGGTGGGTTTCTCCTCATATTTCCTCCCAAACACAGCTGTGGGAACACCAGGCTGCCTCTGCACCCTGATCCTGAGGGATCGCAGGCTCCTGGTGGGTTTCTCCTCATATTTCCTCCCAAACACAGCTGTGGGAACACCAGGCTGGCCTGGATGGATTCAGGCTTGTGCTTAATGGGCAGTGTGTGAGTCTGAGGCACACAAGAGGCTCAGAGACCTTCTGCTCCACTCTTGCTCCTGCTGCCTCCCCAGGCCCTGCTCTGGGCTCGGATCACTCAAGGACCAGGCTGACAGTTGCCCTTTGCCCAGTTGGTAGCCACAGACAGAAAAGCAGAATAATCACTGGGACAAATAAAAGCTGCAGGGCACTCCCCAAGCTCCATGAGCCTCCCAACAGATCCATCACCTTCCCCAGCAGCTCGGGAGAGGATGTGAGCCACGGAAGGCAGCAGAAGTTAATCCTTGTGCTGCATAAACCAGCCAATAATATGCAGGAGGTTTCCTATTAACCACCACACATCCAGACAATTACTCTGATTGATTCCAATCAGGTTTTACACCAGGCTTTATCCATCAGCACAAAGCTTCACTGCCTGTTAATATCACGGGGAAAACCATTCCTAATGGAGGCTGCCAAACTCTACAGCATCAGCATTGAGCAGTCACAAGAATTGATGAAGCCTTGGGATGGCTGGGGGTTTGCAAACTGCATGGAAAGTGCAATAAAAAATCTATTGGAGCATCCACACAACACCAATAACTCTCCCTGTGTTCTGAATGGATTTCTGTGCTGAGGGGGAGGAGTGGGGAGATACCTGGAGATAGACCTCTCCTGAAATCAGGATGGTTACACATGTGGGATGGATGGATGGATGGATGGATGGATGGATGGATGGATAAAAAATCAGTTTTTTTTTTTCCCTGCTGCCTTTTAGCTGGGTCTAGGAACCTTCCCCTCTGTCCATTCCAGAAGAAATTCTGTAATCTTTGAGTTTTCTCTTTTTAACACATTTGCAGCAGGCACAGTGGCCAAAAGGAGGGTGCTGAATGTAAGAAACAGAGATATCCATGAACTTTTTCAATCAACTATTACTTTCTCAGGGTGGGGATCAGAATTATTTTTGTCACCTACCCCCTGTCCCGATGCCAAAAATCTCTGTGCAGCAGAGGAAAGGGTGCACGAGGAGGATGCTCTGCCTCAAACTGTTCAACCTTGAACTGCTGCTGTTTTTATCCCATAAAAACATAAAATCCTAGAATATCCTGAGCTGGAAGGGAGCCTCAAGGATCACTGAGTCCAAAAGGAAAGTCCCCATGGGAGACCCTGCAGGGTGAGAGCGATAGGACCTTCCTCCATAGAGAGGAGGTGGCCAAGGCATCCCAAAAACCACACTGAGCCTTCCAATCCCAAAAACAGCCATAAAATCTCTCCACAAAATCAGTGACACAGTAGGTCCAGCCCAACAGCTCTGCCTGTAGCAGCTCCTTGGGCCCTCTTAGTTATTCACCCCAAAAATCTGAACCTGGGGCCTACATCCCATGTCTCTCCCTCTGTGTTTCCCAGGCATCTCCTCCAGGATGTTTTCCAGCCCCTTCCTGGATGCCTTATTGATGTGTTGCTGCCTCTTCTATTAGGAAAAGTACTCCACAAGCAAATGAATGCTCGTGTCAGGGATTTCCCTGGTGGCAGTCTCAGGTGACAGGCTCACCTCCAACTCTGCCACTCTGCAGAATCCCTGTCCCACACTGATATTCCCTCCCCCAGTCTGTTAATTGTTCACCTCCAACATGTGGATTTAGCTGTTTTGGCCATAATGATGAGATGTTCCTCAGCCTGCTGTTCAATAAGACTTTAATTCAGAATCATGGGTAGGAGCTGGGCAGTTGTCCTTGCTCATCCCATGGCTGAAAGTGTGCCAGTATGGATTAAAATCTTTCCAGCACTTTATCTCCTTATATTTTCAGTTCAACAGCACTAAATTACCAACAGTGCACCTCCAGCAGATGTTTGTGATCACCTTTACACACTGTTCTCCCCAACAACAGCTCTCGGCTTACTTTTTTCCCTGACTTGATCAGTTTTCCCCCATTTTTTTTTCTTTCTTACCCAGCAGGAAAAATACCCAACACTTTCAAAGTGCTATCAATATCACAAAATACTTTTGACCAAAGCCCTGGGTTATTTTTGTCAGATGTTGAGGAGAAAAAGGAATGGCAAACAGCCCAGAGCACTGATCAGAAAATCTGGTTCAGCTTATTAATTTAACACCTGGCATTGGCTGCCTTGTGCAGCAAGGTCCATAATATGGATTCCAAATAATTAGAGGAAGGTCAGGGGCAGGTACAGACCTTCTGCCTGCACTGAAGCAGCCAGCTCAGGCACAGCAGGTGGGAGATGCTGACCTCAGATTTATGTCGGGGTCTCATTTCTAGTCAGTGATTCAATATCTAATTAAAGCACGTGCAGCACCCATGGAGTGATTTGTTGGAGCTGCTCTGAGGAAGCACCAATTGGACCAGAACTTTGTGAGAAGCAAATCCCTATTCCTACCCAGGGTAATGTCCCACTCTCTGGTCTCAAACAGCCCCTGAGGTACAAATTTTATTTTTTTGTGCTTCTGCAATAACCTTTAATTGTTTCCTGTGATTTCATGGATGTTTAAAGGAAAGAATCAGAGATTTCTACCCACGGCCTTGCCAAGGAGGACAGGGATGAACTAGAATGCTCAACCAGGCCCAGGCTATTAATTCCAGCCCTAACTCCTTCCCTAGGCCCAAAACCCACAAAATTCAGAGGAGAAATCCTTACATCTGAGGAGTGACAGTGCCAGTTTGCAGTGACACATATATAGACCTGGGTGGAGGCAGGAGGAAGACTCAGAGAGCTCTAAAGATATTTAATAACTTAATTCCTCTGCAACAAGAGTCGTGATGCATCCTGAGGAACTCTTCTAAGGAGCTTTTCTTGTAACACATGAGGAAATTCAGTGCTACCACTTGGAGGGTCTGTGGGATGCTAGGTGATTCAGGTGGTCGATGATTATTTCTATCCTGCTGCAAGGTTGGCATTTCTTTCCTTGCAGCTTCCCTCCATCCCTTCAAACACAGCTCAATCCCAGTTTGAGTTTGCTTTATAGATTCCTTTCCTTACTTGTCCCCTCAGGTTTTTGGCAATACCACGTGCAAGGAAAGGGGATTCTCAGCACCGAGGAGGTGGCTGGGAAAGAGGAGCCAGCAGCAGCAGCAAGTCAGATCCTTCTCTGGCACAAGAAACTGATCCTGTTCGAATAACTCTTCCTTTATTCCCAGTCTGACCAGAATAGGTGCCCACCAGCTCACCCCAGAGCTCACAGTGGGCACAGATCTCACATCCACATTCAGCGTTTTCTCAAATCTGTGATTAAGTCTGATGTCCAGCAAGATCCATACAGTAATTCCCTGAAGACTACTTGCAGCTCATCTCAGGGATTCCTCCACCCTCCTATCTCTCACGACCTTGTCACAGTGAGTGGCAGGTTGAATTTTAGACCAGCTGGTGGCTGTGACATTGACACACCTCACGCTGGAATCGTTTAGATGAGCGGATAAAGTTGTCTTTCAAAATCCACCCTTAAAGCATCCCCCATCACACATCCAAAGGAAATCCATAAATCCAGCTCATGTCCTCCCTGTATGCCGGGGGGGGAGCAAAACTTTGAGTCACCTTTTTTTTTTTTTTTTTTCAGGATGTAGAACCTGAGATCCACAGGAGAAACATCACTTGTCCATCGAACCTCGAGTTTTAGATGGGAACCAGGAATCCTGATGCCTGGTCTGCAGGGAAAAGACCACTTCATAATGAACCCAGCATGACAGCACTGATCCAAACTTCATCAGCTGCAATCAAAGGCAGGAAAACAAAGGAGGGGATGGAGGGACACAGCAAAAATGAGAGAGTCGAGATGAGCCGAGCACACATTTTAATGGGGATTTGGGCTCCCCGCTGCTGCTGCTGAAAGGCTTCTGCAACAATCTTGGCTTCCCCTTCCTGGATTTACTGAGCTAATCAAACACAATTCAGTGTGGACTGAGAGCCAACAAAATCCACAGCTGGTGAGAAGGAGTTTGGGAGCAGGACCACGGGGTGGCTGAATGGGAGAGAAGCCTCTGCTCCAGGCAGCACAGGGAAATGGCCAAAAACCACCCCAAAGAGCCAGAGCAGCCAGCCCTGCCAACAGCAGAGACAGGGCTGATGCCTGATGGATCTTTGCTTTTCATATATTTTCTTCATATCCCCTTTTTCATATATACCTTTGTGTAACCTTAACATCCTAAAAACTTTTAACCCACATTCTTGTACGTTTCTAATTTGATAACTAACCTAAGTCTAGAGACTAAACATCTCAACTTTTCATAAAATTTAAACATCAGGGCCCAAGACCCAAAGTCCTCTCCAAAACATATTCTATAAACTAAGAGAGACCTACCCCAGGGCGAAATAAAGAAAGAACGTTCCCTACAAGAGAGGCTTCTCCCAGCCTCCCATTAAGAAACCTGTAATGAATATACTAATATCCAAGATCTATGATATAATACAGAGAAGATCAGAAAGTCCAGCCATCAGTTCCGTACATCAACCCAGTAAAAACATTACTACGGAGATACTTCTACCTGAAAAACCTTAATAAATCAAAGTAAAATCCCTTTCCCCCCTCTAACCGTGTGTATCTTTCAATTCTAAACCCAAGGTTCAGGCATCAGGGCCAACCTCCAAGGAGTGTTGGGCAGGGGGAAGAGCAGTTTGGTGGCTCCATGTCTGCAAAGGGTGTCCAGACTCATCCTGGCAGGATGGGCATGGCCAAGGTGCTCATCAGGCTCTGTGTCAGCAGCTCTGGGTCAGTGCTGGGGGCTGGACTAGGAAGGACAAAGATCAGGGAGTTTTCATGTGCAAAATGATGTTTGAGATGTTCTTGAAAATGCAGAAATGTAGAAATGGCTGCAACAGCTCAGCCCAAACATCCATAGAGCCTTCCACTCATTCTCCCACTCCAACGGCAGAAAAAAAAGGACAAAATAAAGAAAATAAAGTGAAAATTCTCCTGGTTTAAGCTCCCAGCTTCCAGCCAGCACTGGCAAAGGGACTGTCTGCCCTGGAGCCTGCACTGATGTCATTGTATTGAACAGCTCTCAACAGATCTTTCTTTCATTAATTTGTCTAATTGCTTTCCAGCCAGTTGTGTTGCTGGCCTCCATAATGTGCCTCTCAGTGCTGCACAGATGAATGATACCCTGTATGAAAAAATGTCCTTTCTTCTGTTTGTTTTAATATTCTGCTTGATAATCTCATCTAAAGTTCCCCAGATCTTGTGTTATGAGAAATGGGCAGTAATCATCCCCTCTTTGCTGTCTTCATGGCACTTTTGATTGTCTGGATCTATTGTGGCCCTCTCAGTCATCTCTCTTTTAAGATGAAAATTGCCAAGTCACACAATCTCTCCTTGTGTACCTCTGACAACCCTGAAAAACCCTCTCCAGCACCAATTACCTTTTCTACTTCATTCTTCACCCTTTTTTAGCTCATTTATAAATACACCAAACACCCTCAGCAGACATTCCCATGGGACCCTCCCAGATACTCCCTCCCTCCACCACAACCCTTTATTCATGGTCTTTATTTCCCACCTTTGAACTGGTTGCTGATCTATCAGAGGACTCATCTTCCTGTCCCATGACAGCATTGTTGAGCTTCCTAGCTATGGGAAAAGTATAAATCCCTTTGTATTAACCACATCATCCCTATCACATGGACTTTGATTTATTTAAAGAGCAATAATTGACTCCTGACACCCACCGCCCTCCCCCAGCGTGTCATGTGCTTTTTTTTACTCATCTATTCTTAATCACTGCTCAGCCAAATTAATGGGGAAAAAAAAAATATTCCATAGGAATCATAGAATCCCAGAATGGTGGCTTGGAAGGGATCTTAAAGATGATCTAATTCCAATCCCTCTTCCATGGTTGCCTTCCACTATCCCAGGTTGCTCCAAACCCCATCCAACTTGGCCTGGAACACTTCC